>CAUYTI010068225.1:0-16047 GCA_963575145.1 Galago senegalensis
GTCCCAGCTACTTGGGAGGCTGAGGCAAGAGACTCGCTTGAGCCCAGGAGTTGGAGGTTGCTGTGAGCTGTAATGCCATGGCACTCTACCCAGGGGGACAGCTTGAGGCTCTGTCTCAAAAAAAAAAAAAAAAAAAGAAAAGAAATGATATGTGAACTATTGCTGGTCCAAATTCTCCACCGGCAGTCTCAAATAGGGACAGAACTTTGGCACTATGGGGAAAGAAGTTCTGGCATGGGAGTGAAAGGACTGTAGAGGAAGGACCAAGGTAAGAAGGTAGGGATCTTCCTGTTAAGGATTTAACCTTTTGGGGCAGCGCCTGTGACTCAAAGGAGTAGGGTGCTGGTCCCATATACCAGAGGTGGCGGGTTCAAACCTGGCCCCGGCCCCCCAAAAAAACCTGCAAAAAATAAATAAATAAATAAATAAAGGATTTAACCTTTTGGCAACAGAGGTTATGTTAATCTTTGTGATAAAAGAATACCTGGCCATCTAGGACTTCTAACCATTTGCCCAGATGCTTACAAAAGTTGTCTAAGGCAGTCAATATATCATAGTTTAAGGTCCCACTAAGTGGCCAATGTCGAGAGTTTTCTAATTTATATCAGGGCCAAGTTGTATTACAAAAGAAAATCACATGATGTTTTTTAAATATCTGGTGATCAAAGTATTTCCAATTAGCAAGAATATATCCCACTGGCCAGCTTGGTGGCTAACACCTGTAATCCTAGCACTTTGGGAGGCTGAGGCATGTAGATTGCTTGAGCTCAGGAATTTGAGACCAGCCTGAGCAAAGTGAGACCCCCATTTCTACTAAAAACAGAAAAACTAGCCAGGTGTAGTGGCACAGGCCTTACTTAGAAGGCTGAGAGACAAGAGGATTGTTTAAGTCCAAAAAGCGAGGTTGCTGTGCACTATGATGCCATGGCATTCTACCCAGGGAGACAGAATGAGACTCTGTCTCCATAAAAGAAAAAAGATTACATCCCTATATGCTGTCGGGGGGATAGATGGCTGGTTGCCCATCTAGAAAGAGAAAGAAGAGATTAGAGAACCCAGTGCTCCAGTGTCTAATTGGATACCCCTGCCTCTACAGGGTTGTGTCTCTTCTTCAGACATCTCTGAAAGAGGTTGGTCTCATACTAGTGACCTAAATAGTAAGTACTTTTGGCTTATGTCCAAGGGATCCCATTAAGCCACCTTCAAATGGGAGTCTCAGCAAAGAGATTTGACCAGCACTGGGAGAAAAGAATGAAATGAAAAGGGAAAAAATGGTTTGTTATGCTAGGGTGAACTAATGGCCAACAAGGGTAGAAGACAAAGTTAAAAGAATAGTTGGTCTGATACAGGCCTCTCTGAAATAACAGGCTTGATGCAACTCCCACTCTGTTAACCAAGAGATAGGTTCCCACGTCCCCAGTACTGCTATCTGTCTTAAATAGCTAACCAGGAAGACAACTGTAAAAGGCTTGACCTCTTACAGAAAGCACATGAATCTCTTTGCCCCACTCAGGTCAGTGTCTGGCACTTTTCTTCCGATCACCTATTAGTAAAAAGGGAAGAGATCAAGTCCTGGAATATAATGTAAATCAAAGAGGCCATTTGCTAAGAATGTGTCCAGCTACTATAAGAACCAAAAGCCAAAACACAGGGATGTCAATTAAATATTCTCACTCATACTATGATCCCCTGTCTAAGCAGGTTGTAAAACAGAAAACACAGGACTCCCTGGTACTCTCTTCCTCAGGAGTAAAAGAAGAGAGTTAAAAGTGAAAGTGAATCAACAAAACATACCTTTTCCTGGCTCCCCAAAATGTTAGAGTGGCAATGGGTGGCACCTGTGGCTTAAAGGAGTAGGGCACTGGCCCCATATGCCAGAGGTGGCGGGTTCAAACCCAGCCCTGGTCAAAAAGAAAAAAACTGCAAAAAAAAAAAAAGTTAGAGTGGCAAATTGGCTCAAGCTAGTTGCTAAAATAACTAAAAAGAGCAAGTAAAGTTTTAGCAAGAAAAACAAAGTTTATTAACAGCTTGCACAGCAAGCCAGGCCTTGTCTTAGTGACTGTGGAAAGCACAGTTTTGAGGAGTATCAGGGCTTCTTGGAAGTCTCCCCAAACAACCCACCTGCAAAGTCTTAATTAGCCTCATTCCCATAATAGGCCAGGTCAGCCGGACCCAAACCAACCCCAAATAGCTTACCCTTATCCATAATCCTCCCTGCTCATGTCTAGCTAATTACCTAGCACTAAGTTCATAGCCAGTTTAGTCCTAAATTTTCACCCCAACAATGTGGATTTAGTCAGCAACATCGTGTTTCTTTTCTTTCTTTTTTTTTTTTTTTTGAGACAGAGTCTCACTATGTCGCCCTTGGTAGAGTGCCATGGCGTCACAGCTCACTGCAACCTCCCACTCTTGCCTCAGCCTCCAGAGTAGCTGCGGCTACAGGAGCCCACCACAATGCCTGGCTTTTTTTTTTCTTTGTTGTTGTAGTTTGGCCAGGCCCGGGTTCGAACTGGCCACCCTTGATATGTGGGGTCGGCACCCTGCTCACTGAGCCACAGGTGCCACCCAACATCGTGTTTCTATAGAAAATACTGTCTTCAGTTTAAGTAAATGTCTTTCTTTCCCTCAAGTACTTTTATTCACACTCAGGGACATAGGGCTACTAAACAGACATCCTTCCCTTGTAAAGTAACATAAAAAAATATCTTGAGATTCCTACTTACGGAAACTTGATACTATTAAGAAATAGCAGAGTATCAGGGACACAAGGTGCTAGACAAAGTAACAAAATATTACATTGTTTAGAATACCTTGCACAGACTGAAGAAAGTGGTGTATGTAATAACAGAAGACAGTTACAGCAAGTGTAGCAGAAAAATTCATCTAGGGAGTACTGTACTAACAATGAGCGCTTCTCCACAATTTCCATTTAACACTTTCTTCATTTCTATTACTTGGACATTAAACACAAATATGTTTAGGGAGACTGGAGAAAATGAGAAGTCTTATGTGAGATTCAACACTGGAAATGTAAAAGACAGTGCTGAGGGACTACAGCTAAATGAGAGTGAAATACATCTTGGAGTTGTTGGACTTTTCTTTTTTTAAAAAAAAGAAGTAATCATGTGGTTAGGGTCGTGAGTAACATTGACCATCTGTAAGCAGGAGGTTAGGGACTATATTTGTCTTTATATTCTTTACAAGTAGAACAGTGGCATATAATGGATGTCCAGTACATGTTTGAGTGAATTAATATTTGACTTAGTAGAGTCAAAACGGCAAGACTCCGTAGAGACATACTTTCGGTTCAAGGTAGAGCTATACTACTTTTTAGGTGAGGCTAGAAATCAAATGGAGAATTACTTTCTGTTCATGCAGGGACAAGAGGCAGGATTCATTACCAGCCCTGTTGAAAACAAATGGAGTTTTTCCGTATGTGTACTCTACCTCATTGCACAAAGGATTTGAGTGATTAGGAAAGTGGAGTGAGTTTCCTAAAAAAACTTGATAATAGCACACAAAGCAAAAGTATATTAAGTTTATTCGTCCCATGCCAATTTAGGGGCATATTTCTCAAGTTATGTTTCCTTAGCTTTTCCCCAGTGGTTCCCAAGACTGAATGGTTCCCAGTCTTTTTTGCCAGTACTTGTCATTAGTTGTCATTAATTCATTGCTGTTATTAATGGGACGTGCTCTTCTATTCTTCGAAATTTTGCTCAATATAGGCCCCAAGTGTTCGTTTAAGCCTCAGGGAAAACGGCTTTGGCTGGTGGGTAAGCCAAGCCACACCCATTAAGAGACCTTAGGAAACCCGGGGTTTTCTGGCGGTGACTCCGCAGTGGCAACCACGCGGCGCGGCGGAATCCCACGGCTCGCTCTCCAGTCTTCCCCGTGGGAGGCGCGTCCCCGTCTCCGCGCGGCGGCCGGCGGGCCCCGGGCCAGCTCCCCTCCCGGCCGGGGCGCGGAGCCAGCTCCCCGCACCGAGCGTCCCGACTTATTTGCATAGGGACGCGCGCGGCGCCGGCGAGCGGAGGGCGGGCGCGGGCAGGGAGGCGGCGCGCGCGCGCCCTGACAGCTCGGCCCTGCTCGCTCACTCGCTCGTCCCCGGCTTCCGAGCACAGCATGGCGGTCAAGGTGACTCCAACTCTCTCCGGCTGCTTTTATTGCATAAGAGACTTTCCGAGGGCCCTGCCTGCAGTCCCCCTCCACCTCTTCCCATTTCTTTCCTTGCCTAGTTCTAGATGGCCCATCTCAGGGCTCCAGTTCGCGGGCGGGAGAGCTGTGTGAGGCTTGGACCGTAGGGAGAGGATGCCCGGCTGGGGGAGGGGAAGGAGACGGGATTGTGAGTTGGAGGGGCTTGTGAGGACCACGGGTCGGTGAAGGCCGGGTAGTGTCCTGCTCTAGATGCGTAGGATTGGGAGTGTGGAGTTGGAAGGCATCGGAAAGGGTGTGGGAGGAAGTGGCAAGTGAAGCCGGGGGTACCTAGGGCATCAGAGAATCGCGGTGGGGGAGGGGGGTGAGTATTGAGTAATTTGGGGCCTTAATAGGGCTGAAGATAGTGGTTGGCATTTGCGTCGCAGGTTGCAGGATGTCAGAAGTATTTGTATTTGTGGCGGCTCTGGTATTTTAGTTTGGATATGGAGAAGGAAGCGTAGATAATTATATGCTAGAATTGCTTTCCATCGGGAAGAAAGGTTGCTAGGCCAAGTGATTGATTTGGGCATTTTAACTTTCTTGTTACTCCACTCTTGACTGCCTCTTCATTTGAAGGTGGATGGTTGCGACTGTGTTGCTAGTATAAGTGGAGTAAAGTAAACGATTGGTCCTCGTTGCCGTTTCTTCCCATTCCTGCAACACTTTTGGTACATCTACTATAGCTTAGGCTATTCAACCTGTTTTTCCAGCCTCTAGTCACAGATCTCCAATTTGACAGTTGTTATCTGCAACTAGGGCTTTTTGTTTGCTTTTTAACTAAATGCCCTTTTTAAAGATAAGAGCATTGATTGTTGGTGTTAATCTGAAGAGATTGTGTGGTCGATAGTGAAGCATTAACTGACCTTTTTTTTTTTTATAACAGGTGCAGACAACCAAGCGAGGTGATCCTCATGAGTTAAGAAACATATTTCTACAGGTAAATTCGCTTATATAGTGTGCTTGTCATTGAAAAAAAACTAAAAAAAGATACGTCTTTTGTCCCTTTCAGGACTTAATCTTGAAGAATGTTCTCTTTTCATGCATTCTTACAAACATGGCTAGACAGCGTAACATAATTCTTTTATTAGGGTTTGAGTAAGGGTTTTCTTTTTATTAAGAGTTGGTAAAAGGTTTTCCTTAAATTACTGTTTTTCATTATGTAATTTAAGATATTTAAAGGAAGAATAAAAAGAATATCCAGCTTTAAGCACTGAGACCAAGATAAAATTTTGAAATGTATTGGTATTTTTGGATAATTGATAGATATGGTGGCTAAAATTCTTTCTTACTTGAAAGTTGTGTGTTTTTAAAGTTTTCCTATTTATGAGCAATCCTCCATGTAATTTGTTAAAGAGATAAGAATATTATGGCTGTTCTTAATCTGTGTGTATCATCTTCCTCACTACTTGTTTAAATTGTATCCATATGCCATTGGGGGTTTTGTTACAAAATATTACCCTTTAAGATTTATTGCAATGGTCCTCCTTCTGCTAAGCTTTTAGAATGAGTGACTTGACAGTAGACTTGGGGGGGAGGGGATAAAAAGATTGACTTAGTTTTTCTGTTTTGCTTTCTTTTCTTAAATTTCAAAAGTTCCCTACACAGGAAGTTGTACTTAAGAAGTGGATGTAAAGGGAGACAAGCTAAGCTGTTTCACTAAATATTATGTTTTTCTTTGCAATCTTTTGAGAACTTTCTTTTCTGGGCTTAGGTTCTTAAGAACACACTTGACCTTGGGCAGGTTCCTGCTGAGTATTATTTTCCTCTGTAAAATGAGATGTGATCTCCAAAGTTCCTTCCAATTCCAAAAGTCTATGATTCTATATTAGGAACAGATTCTAACATATGCTGATGAGCCTGGAATAGATGACATTTTTATCTGGAGACATGTGGTTTGCTTAAGCTATTGTTGGGGACGAGGCTGCATAGATGACTGGATATGTATAGTTTATGAAAATAGGAATCTTAAATTTCATAAAATCTGATAGAAGAAGTATCTTTTTTTCATTCCTCACAAGTACCCAGTATTCTTGAGAGTAGTCAAAAATTTGTCAGTATTAACCATACCATATGATTTTACGCAATTGTTTTGTGAGGATTCATTTGATACAGTTAATTTTATTTTCTGGACTAAGTAAACATGGAAGAAATCAGTTGAAATGCCGAGTGAAAAGAGCACTAGCCTAGGTATAGGGAACACTAGGTGGATTCAATTCCTAGCCTTGCACCTATCTGGCTGTTGTACCCTTAGGCTAATCATCTAGCTTCCTGGGTTTCATCTTGTCATGGGGAACTCAATGGGATATAAGGGAATGGGAATTGAGGTCTTTCCAACTTTAAAAATCCCATGCGGGAAAAAACTCCCTGTGATTCTATATAGATTGTTTTTTTGGGTGGTGAGGGTAGGGTGTGGTAAGGGTAGGGTGGTGAGGGTGGGCTTACAAGGAAGGAGGCTAGAACTGTACCCAGCTCTTTTTTTTTTTTTAAATTGAGACAGAGTTTCACTTTGTTACCCTGGGTAGAGTGCCATGGTGTCATAGCTTACAGCGACCTCAAACTCTTGGGCTCAAACGATTCTCTTGCCTCAGCCTCCCAAGTAGCTGGGACTACAGATGCCCACCACAACACTGAGCTATTTTTAGCGATGGGGTCTTTATCTGGCTCAGGGTGGTCTTGAACCTGTGAGCTCAGGCAACCTACCCACCCCTTGGCCTCCCAGAGTGCTAGGATTACAGGCATGAGCCACCACGCCCAGCCTAAAATAGGGCATTTTTGAAAGGCAGAGAGATATGTCAGGGTCTAATGTTGGCTCTGTTTTGTTAAGTTAAAAAAAAACAACCCTGGTTACTTGGGGTATAGAATAAAAAGTGCCTTTACACTGTAACTGTCTAGCATAATTGGCTAAGGAGTTTGGATTTGAAACAGTAGGGCACTCCTGTGGGTTTCTGATTGGGCAAATTGAAATGGCGAATTCTGGCAGCTCCTTGTATACATTGGATAAAGTAGGAAGAGATCAGAAGTAGGTTAGGTGATCAGCTGAGAGGCCACTGAAATAATACTTGTGAGAGATAATGACCTGGAATGGCTGGTGACTGGGAAAGTGGAAAGGAAGGACAGCACCAGGGATTCTGTAAGGGAAGAGTCTATTGAATTCGGTATTTTTAAAAATTTTTTAAACTTTATTCAAATTAATATGAAGGTACAATATTTAGGTTACATGGTTCTCACTTCCAAGTGAATTTGGTATTGAATGTGGAAATAAATGAAGAATGAGCCTAGCATTTTTAGGATGGGTGTTAATCGAGAAGGCATCTACATGTATTTGGGGAATTTTTTTTAAGGGTGGGTTAAGGGTTAAACACATGTAACAAATGTATTCCAGTAAGTTAAAGTCAAGTTTGGACAGGTATAAATTCATACATGTAGTAAATGAATCTTGTGGTTTAATGGGATTAAATATAAAATAGGACATAGGATCAGAGCCTGATTTATAAGTGACTCCCAACTAAAGTGGGAAGGAAGAAGAGAACAAGAGAACATGGTCCTGTGGGAATTTTTATCGCCAAAGGTTAATGCATAGATTATTCTGGCTTTTGGAGGATTTGGGTATTGTTTGCATCATTGGAGCTATTGAAAGAATACACAGAGAAGATTTAAATTTTAGTATACCATTGAAAGCTCTTCATTGTAACATATAAATCTGTGGCATTAGCTGTCTAAATTCACAAATAGTCAATATGGCTCAAATGTCCTTTGTTTTGTAAAACAACAGAATATTCCTATTTGAAGGTATAGGCATAGGTCTGTTTAGTGCAATTATTTGAGAATTATATGGGAGTTGATGAGAAGGGCTTTATATGAGTAAAGCATTATTATTTTGAGTATGGGGAAATTGGTTCATTTTTTTCTTTGTTCTTCATTTTTCTCAGATTTTGATGAGCTATGTTTTTCATTAGTTTAAAAAAAATCACCCAGCTGTATTCATTAAGATCTGCTTCTTCCCATCCCTACCTCTAGATCACAAAATTGGAGCACAACAAATGAATTCTCATGTGTTAGACAGTGCTGTGATTTTGCAACCAGTTGTCAACCTAAGATTTTACTATTACTGCTTTTACAACTGTCATTTCTTGATTTATCCCTTTCTTCTTTAACCTCTCTCACCCACTCACTATCATCGACCCAATTTAGCTACATCAGAAGTATACAGTAGCAAAAGGAGACAATAGAAGCAATGAAAGAGGGAGGTGAGGTGGGGACAACCGGAATGTCATGGGCTGTTTGTTATAAGTCTGACAAATTGCAAAATGAAGAGTGAATCTTGTCCATGATTGGTGGCAGAGTAGATTTTCAAAATCTTTTAAGTGAGAAAATCATTAATATCTCCTTAAATTTTTTTTAGCTGATACAGTTTCTATTGTTCATTTGTTGGTGTATTGTATGATAAAAGCAACATATGCTGAGACTGTACAACTATCTATGCCAGATCAAAAATTTACTGTTCTTTTTTCATTACCACCAATGTAGCAATGAAGATCATATTTCTACAACGTTATGAAAATGTATTCTTTTCTGTCTTCATTCTACGTTGGAGAATAAGTGGAAGAAGATGCTGCTAGTGTAAAGCAAAGAGTAATTTTTCCTTAGGGTCTTTTTTTTAAGGATACATTAATTTTTTAAATGAAAAGAATGCCCTTTTAGTCAATAAATATTTCTTTGCATAATCTGTACTTATTATTTTTGTCAGGCTGGGGTTGAGAATGGAATGAAGAGGGCTTTAAATTTAGCAGGGTTTGAGCCGTCAGTTGACACCGTCTGGCCTCAGGTGTTTCTGTTACTTTCCAAGCCTATTTTCTCATCTAAGAAGGCAAAACTGCACCTAGCACATGAGGATGTTATGTGTACATAAAGGTTACATGAAGTAACATGTAAACTATGCCTGATGCACGGGCATAGTTAAAGCTTAGTTCTTTGTCCCTTTCCTTCTTTTCTGAGTTGAGATTAGGAAATTTTTTATTCCTGAATGGGACCTAAGCTTTTTGCCTTCCCCAGATAACTGTGCTGAACCTAAGAAAGTGACTGAGATGTTAACATGTTATTATGAGTATGCACCTGTAATCAAGTTTATCGCTCACATTCCTGAGACATGCACCTGAAGATCTTCACAAATCCCCATATTTAAATATCAACATAAGAGGTGATTTCTCTCGAGTTGGTAAGGTTCTGAGATGACGTATCACCATAGTATTAGGCTGGGAGACCTTACAGACCATGCAATATCTTTACAGTTTTCTTCTCAACTTTCATTTGCTCAGTTTAGACCAGAAAATGGGTAATAGTCCAACCATAGGTTCTGAACTACACAGACTAGAAAGACAGACTCATAATTTATTTGTTTTTTGTGTGTAACTTCCTATTTTCTTCTTCTTTTAAACCCTTCTCTCCCTGTTCCATCTGGCTCTCAGTACTATGGAAATATCTGAAAGCATCTTCCACTGAAACCATTGCTTTGGCCAGCATTGGGCTTCTAGACTTGTAAGAAACCCATTTCTGAAGATGTGTTAGTCTTAAGTGGCAGAAATTCAGTTAAATTTACTTGGGTCCAGGATGTACTGTCTCTACCATGAATGAACCAGCAAGTTAGCTGATATCAGGGATCAGAAACATCTCTTAGTTCTGGTTTCCTTTGTTCTGGCTTCATCTCAGACAGGTTCTGCCACGAGAAGTAGCCCCAGATTAAAATCCTTCCAGTTCAAGGCTAGTGCTTTGAATGTAATCCTGTAGTCCAAGCACTCTAGGAGGCCAATGCAGGTGGATTGCTTGAGCTCAGGAGTTCGAGACCAGCCTGAGCAAGAGTGAGACCTTGTCTCTTAAAAAATCAGCAGGAAGGAGATACCTTTTCCCCGATTTCTAGGTTAGTTCTAGGAAGTATTGCCCCCTGCCTCCCACCCCTAAATAACACAGGAGTACCAAAGGAATGGCCTTATCTGGTTCACATGCTCACCTCTGGAACTGATTGGAGTCAGCCCCTATGCAAATTGGGAGGGGGAAAGTGATATACTTTAAAGGAAAATTAGCATGCAGAAGGGGGAAGGAAAACCAGGCAGACTAAAAATAAAAAACATACATGTACATCACATAAGGGACTGGAAGACATGGAGAAGGGTGACAGAGAAGGCAAGAGGTTTTGTGTCTCATGGTTAGCACTGCTGTATTTGATAGATTTCTTTCTAGCATTGTTCTTTTACTATCTGCAAAAGCACCTTAAGTGAAATGACAATAAATAACCAAATTAAGACCACTGAAGGAGAAATGTAGCCTCATCTTATTTTTCCTTCAGATACGTCTAGTCTTTCTGGGTTCCCCTCCCCACCCCCTCCCCGCTCGATGGTGGTCTTCCTCTCCCCCAACTTCTTTCCATTCATTCTCTACCCTTCCACCCCATGGCTCATTATTTCGAGCAGTTGTGTTCAACATACATTGTTACTGATTGTTCTGATAAGAGCTAGACACTGTGGTAGGTGTTAGAGGTATGAGGATAAATAAGGCATCCCTGTTCTTAAAGGAATCATAGCCTAGAGCCACTTACCTTACACATTCAGACATGAATGAATTTTTTTTTTTTTTTTTGAGGCAAGAGTCTCAAGCTGTCACCCTGGGTAGAGTGCAATGGCATCATAGCTCAAAGCACCCTCCAATTCATGCTCAAGCAATCCTCTTGCCTCAGTTTTTCTTTTTAGTAGAGATGGGATCTTGCTTTTGCTCAGGCTGGTCTCAAACTTGTAAGCTCAAGCAATCTATCTGCTTTGGTCTCCCAGAGTGCTAGGTTTACAGGTGTGAGCCTGTATAAGGCTGGATGTTTGAAATCCTTTCTGAACTCTACCACAAATCTCAGTATTTCTCTTGATATTTAAGAGGCAATCACTGTTCTTGGTTGTAGTTCTTTCTGATTTTTTTCCGTATGTTTACTTAGAAAATACAGGGTTTTGGCTCAGTGCCCATAGGTCAGTGGTTAGGGTGCCAGCCACATGCCCTGGGACTGGTGGGTTCAATTTCAGCCTGGGCCTACTAAACAAACAAAAAAGCTGGGCCTTGTGGTGGCGCCTGTAGTTCTAGCTACTAGGGAGGCTGAGGCAAGAGAATTGCTTGAGGGCATTGCCTGTGGCACAGTGAGTAGGGCCCTGGCCCCATATATCGTGGGTGGTGGGTTCAAACCCAGCCCTGGCCAAACTGCAACAAAAAATAACCGGGTGTTATGGTGGACAGTTGTAGTCCCAACTACTCAGGAGGCTGAGGTAAGAGAATCACCTAAGCCCAAGAGTTGGAGGTTGCTGTGAGCTATGATATTGCACCCTCTAGCAAGGGTGACAAAGTGAGACTGTCTCTTAAAAAAAAAAAAGAGAGAGAGAGAGAGAATCACTTGAGCCCAAGAGTTTGAGTTGCTGTGAGCTGTGATACTATAGCACTTTACCAAGGATGACATAGTGAGACTCTGTCTCAATAAAAAAGAAAATACAGTATTTTCTGGTTTGAAAGTATAAATAACTAATGCTTATTGAGTCACTATTATATATCAGACACTACCTTATTAATAAGTGTTTTATATAAATCATCATATTTAATGCTCATAACAACTCTGTTAGGTAGGTACTATTAGTATTCGCATTTTATAGGTGAGGAAACTGAGCCACAGAAAGATTAAGTAACTTGCTCACAGTTTTGCAGTAAATGGAAGAGCCTTGATTTATGTAATGCAACTTGCCTTTTTTACTTAATATTATTTGGAGATACAAGTATGTTAGCACATACAGAAGCATTTCATTATTTTTTCTGTAACCTTAAACAAACTTTATTATGGGAAATTTCAAACACATACAAATCTAGAGAAAGTATAATGAATCACCATCTACCTGTCAGTTAGCTTCACCAAGTATCATGGTTTATCTTCCTTATCTATGTCACAGTTGCACTGGCTTATTTTTAAGTGGTTTTCGGACATTATAATGACTACATCCATAAATAGTTCAGGTCCATAAAGTTCGTGTGCAATTTAAAATAGTTTCACATTGTAAATTGCACAAAAACTTTATGGATACCCTGTGTATCTTGATAAGATAAAGACTCTGAAACCAACCAAACTGTAATAGCATTACACCTAAAAAATTCCTTAGCATCATCAGTTTCTATTCAGTGTTGAAATTTTCCTGATTGTTTCATAATTTTAAAAAGTGCCTTCATTAAAACCAAGATCCAAACCGGGTTCATACACATTGAATTTGGCTGATCTGTCTCTTAAGAACTTTTAATACTCCTTGGTTCCTACCAGGATAAAGGTTCGTGTTTCTCTATTGCAAAAATCTTGGCATTTAATCAAGTCTTATCAATGTTAACGTCTTCTGTCCCCCTAGGAGCTGCATCCAGATTGTCAAGGAGACTGATTAGCCCAGGCTTATCATATGTACGGTCCTTGTATGTTCCCATCTTTACTTGAAGCAAGAGACTGAAGTATTTATTTAAGGAACAATGCAAATTAATTATTCAACTTAATCTGTCCTGGGAAGCATTATATTATAGTTCCCTTTATTAGGTTCTCTGGGGTCATTATTTTATTTCCAAGATTTTTGGCCATATTGAGGGGAAAGTGTCTTGGTGGACCTGGTTTATTGTGGTAATTTCAGTTGATTTCAATGATTAGTAAGGATCTGGTACGTCCCTTCTCTGTTAGGAATTGTATTATTCAATAATTGTCAGTAGGACTTGCTATAATGGACGTTGATGCATTAAAGCAAAAAGAAAAATAAGCATTTCATGGCAGGAATCTGAATAGAAAGGCAGAGTTCTAAAGAATTTTCATGGCAAAATCAATAAAAGGTTTTGTTTCTATTATATACAAAATATGCAACTGAAAGGACTAATTAAAATTAGTTGTATTAAATAGCTTTTCTTTAATGCACATAATGAAAAATTTTACATTACCAATTAAAATATTTTAAAAAATTAATATGACTTAATAAAGTTAAAAAGTCAATTTGCTATTTATGTTTAACATTTTTTTTCTCATTGAAGTATTATTTATGATGGAATACTCTCATTCTAATTGAGGTAATATACTAAAATAAGGTGAATTATACATTATACTCTTAGAGCAGGGTTTGTATGTCAGATCTGCTGTGGTCTTTGCTTCTTATGCAGAGCACTCCTATGGTGAAAGGGCATGAATTCCTGGCTAAATTCGGCTTCAGTTGGAAGTAGCAGTGAAGGACAGGAAGAGGCTTAACTTCATATTCTAGGCTTTTAACTTACTACATATTAGCCTCTTCCATTGTTCACATAATTCATTTTTCTATGTGGGAAATGCTTTTATCTGTAGTTACTGAACTCTGTGACATTGTCATTTGCGGTACTGAAATTGAAAGCATGTTAAGATCTGAAAATGTCAGTTCATCTCAATTGGAACAAAGTCATGGAGGAACAGTTTGTTTTGACTCGTATTACAGCCACATGTTAGATAAGCAGAGATGAAGCTGCCTAGGCCAGTCAGGACTGATCTTGTGGTGAGCCCAGGAATACTAGAAGCCAACCCCAGGGAAACCTTGGTTTGGAGAGAGACAGAGCTAGAGACATAACTCTTTCATGTTTGGGCAAAAGCAGCAAGTTGAATAAGCAAGGAGGGAAACGGGGATCATGTGCTTTTCTGTTTCTAAGCATTTTACAATAACTACTTCAGTATACATATGTTTTTTATAATTTCCAGTACTTAGGTGTTCAATATTCGGTTTTTGCCTCATCACATTACAATTATTTTCCTGTTAACTCCTCATTAGAGAAAAGGATCAGAGAAGCTGCATGTTTTGCCTAAAAAGTCTCAGTGAGTTAATGGCTCTGGTTTACAACCCAAGTTTTCTGAGCTACTTGACAGCAGAAACTGTGTCTTACTGATCTTTGTATTCCCAGTACCAGGCTTGGTGCCCAGAAGATAGTTTTACATTGAATACAGAATAACCTGAAAGATTTGATCTCCTTAGGTTCTGGCTTAAAAAGTAGTATTTCCAGATATATTGCCTTAGTTTTGGTGTGCAGACTTGAAAAGAGATATCCGTCATCTTGATATACTGCATAATTTTTATTTTTATTTATTTATTGAGACAAAGTCTCACTTTGTTGCCCTTGGTAGAGTGCCATGGCATCATAGCGCAAAGCAACCTCACACTCCTTGGCTGAAGCAATCCTCTTACCTCAGCCTCCACAAGAGCTGGGACTACAGGTGCCTGTCACAATACCTGGCTGTATTTAGAGATGAGGGTCTCCCTACTCTTGCTCAGGCTAGTCTCGAATTCCTAAGCTCAGGCAATCCATCTGCCTCAGCCTCCTAGAGTGCTAGGATTATAGTTTTTGGGCTAGGCACATGCCTAATGTCTGTAATTCTAGCACTTTGGAGGCCAAGGTGGGAGGATTGCTAAAAACCAGGCGGAGCAAGAGTGAGACCGTATTTCTACAAAAACTAGAAAAAATTAGCTGGGTGTGGGACTACAAGCATGCACTTGTAGTCCCAGCTACTTGGGAGGCTGAGGCAGGGGAACACTCAAGCCCTGGAATTTGAGGTTGCTGTGAGCGAGGCAGATGCCATGCATTTGAGCCCAGGTGACAGAGGGTGACCCCCTCTCCAAAAAACCCAGTAATAACAATAAGTAACCAGTTTTCTAGTTACAACACATCAGAATTTTCCTTTGTAGTTTCTGAAATATCTCTTAGAATATAAAATATCAAAGCATCTGTTTGTGAACCTATGTTATTTAAACAAGTAATTTGTATCATTTACCAATTGGGTTTTTTAATTCATTCAAGTCATTGAATTTTAAGTTAATCTTTTTTTTTTTCCTTAGTGGATATATAGGGTTGTGTGTGAACTCTTTGAAATGTGTAGTTAATATGGTAATGTAGATCATACTCATTCTAAAGGTCACTTAAGGTTAAGCTTGGTAAATTGCCCAGGAATTACTACTATCCAATTTACTTCAGTCAGGTGAGGCCTTGAGATATTGATCTGTTGGCTTGGCAGGCAAAATATTTCTAGATGGCATAATCTCCTTTGGAACTAGAGATAGTTCAGTGCAATTATAACATATGTCCATATTGAAACAGCACCATCTTTTACAGACAATAAATGTATGAGATCCTAATCTCTCATAAGATTTATTTCTCAATCTTCAGAATGCCAAGGCTTTTTCAAGCACATGTGCACTATACTCAGTATAAATTTAAATGTCTCTGGAAGTGTCAAAACTATGTGTACCTTTACATTTTAAATACTTGAATTGGGTTTGGAAAAGTTTAATCAGGAAAGTAGACTACCTATTTCTGTTCAGATACTTTCAGCTACTTCATCTCAGTGTCTTTCATATGTCCTTGACTTTTTGCCCAAGAGGGATTTACAACTGCTTAAAAGACATCTTTGAAATGGCAAATGATTAACTCTGAAGTTATTTGTAGAATGGAGGTAATTTTTTTTTAAGATAGTATCTCACTTTGTTGCCCTCAGTAGAGTACTATAGTGTCATAGCTCACAGCAACCTCAAACTCTTGAGCTTAAGCAATTCTCTTGCTTCAGCCTCTCAAGTAGCTGAGACTACAGGTGCCTGCCACAATGCCCGGCTATTTTTTTGTTGCAGTTGTTACTGTTGTTTGGTAGGCCCCGGGCTGGGTTCGAATCATAGCGGTGTATGTGGCTGGCACCCTAACCACTAAGCTACAGGCACCCAGACTGGAGTTCCTTTTTATCAGGCAGCTGAGGAGAATCTTATAATCAGTAAGATAAAGGAAACACTGAGTTGGGTGATTTTTTATCCCTGTTTT
>CAUYTI010068227.1:0-11800 GCA_963575145.1 Galago senegalensis
CTCTTGCCTCAGCCTCACAAGCACCTGGGACCACAGGCACCTGCCACAACACCCAGCTATTTTTAGAGAGGGAGTCTCACTCTGGCTGGGGCTGGTCTCTAACTCTGAGCTCAAGCAATCTACCTGCCTGAGCCTCCCAGACTGCTAGGATTACAGGCCACCGCCACTGCCTAGTTGTGAAGATTCTTAACTTATTTGTTGGGAACCTAAGGGTAGTTTGTAAGATATCCTCCAGGTCCTTCATTCCAGCAGATTGACCAACCCACCCAGAGCAAGGAATAGACTTAACTGGTCTTAGCCCCCTTTACCCAAGGAATCACATTTCAACGGATTGGCTGACCCATCCAGACAGCAGCCCATACTAAAAGAACTATGATTTCTACCCCCAAATAAGCCAATTAGCAGACCCTGATTGCCTCATCCTATGCCCACCAAACGATGTTTAAAAACCCCGATGTTTACCTCCCTATCAGGGAGGTAAATTGGAGAAATGTCCCCCTCTCCCCGGTTAGCACTGCAGAATATACCCTTTCTCTGCTGTGAACTGCTGTCTCTGGATGTTGGTTTCCTTTGGGGCAGTGGGCAGACAAACCTAGCTGAGTGACAACATGAAGAGAATTATTCTTCATGTTCTAGAAATTTTCTCTAGATTGCTAGATATTAGGACATCTAATAGTAATTAATTAGTAATAACTATAATTAATATACACATAATTGAAAGCATGCTCAAGCTTTAAACAGTTTCTTGGGTGATCAGGTAAAGAATTGGAAGACACACCACTAATGAACACAGAGCCACAAAAACAGACTAGGACGGGCACTGTCCCTTGTGAAAAGAGAACCAGAACAAAGAAAATCTGTTTACCACCCTCACGGGCAATCCATCCACGTTCCTTCCAGGGAGGCACGTCAAGCCACACCAAGGTGTACTTTGGCCAAAGGCTTAGCAGACAGAACAACCAGGATGAAATAAAGAGTACACACCATGTTGGAGTATTCAGAGTTTATTGATAGACATAAAAAAATCTCTATAAAAGTGAAGACAAAGCTTAACAGTAAAGAGGTGGCTGAAATGGCTCACCCATCCTTACTTGAATTTTGACCTCTTATATGCCCCAAAGCTAACTTTTTCCAAGGTGGCATTCTTAATTTGCGTAATTCAAACCAAAGATCACATTATCCCTTAGCATAATTCAGTGACCTATTAGAACATTCCACTTCAAAAGTTACTCTCCTAAGTCAATCCACCTAAACTACTCAAAATAGGCATCTTTAGGATGGGAGCTAAATTTTCAAGACAGTAGGAATGGGAGACAGCGGTGCAGGTCAGCCAGAACCTAAACAGCTACATCCTGTCCGCTTTAGCCTGCCTGACTCCATCTTATACTCATTACATGTGACATGTGCTTTTTTTTGATATAGAGTCTCACTTTGTCACCCTCAGTACAGTGCTATGGAGTCATAGCCACCAGCAACGTCAAACTCTTGGTTGCCAACGATTCTTTTGCCTCAGCCTCCAAGTAGCTGGAACTCCTGGTACTTGCCACAATGCCCAACTAATTTTTAGAGACAAGTTCTCACTCTGACCAGGCTGGTCTTGAACCTGTGAGCTCAGGCAGTCCACCCCCCTGGGCCTCCCAGAGTGCTAGGATTATAGGTGTGAGCCACCACACCCGGCCCTACTAGATGTGCTTTTGTTACAAGAAAATGAGAAAGAGAATAATCAGCCAAACACCAAGATATGGAGGAAGGGCTTTATTTCAGCCAGCAAAGCTTCAGCGGACTAGTGTCCAAAATGGCTGAGCTCCCCATCAGCTCTGTCCCTGCCCTTGTATGGGACTCACAGGCAGACCGACAAAGGAATTACTATTTTACTCCTTTTGGGAGATTTTAAATCACCTGAGAGTAAAATGCACACTAGCGGCAAGGTGGGATTTACAGAAGAGGAAGCAAGCATTAGTTTCAAAGTCCCAGGAAGCTAAACTACAAAGTCCTAAGAGCTATGTGACCATGGGAGGACTTTGCAGGAGCGTCCTTGGGCTTCTGAGCTTTCAGACCTTACTTTTCCCGGGTATTCTCTCTCATTTCCCCAGGTGCCTCTCTGCCCTGTTGCTCTGTCTGCCTTTGAGTCAGTTCATTGCTATGTTAATCTTCTCTGGTCCTATGCTTCCTTTTGTCAGTTTTAACTATTTCTCTCAGGATTGCTCTCTGCTTTGCAGAGTTCCCTCTGAATGTTATAAAGACAGGGTCTTTTTATTTCCTTTTATTTTTTGCTCTTCAGAGACCCCCTTCATGAACACCACAATCAAAAGGGAAGGATGTTTCTCTTGATATCAATAAACAGATTAGTATCTAACCAAACCACCAGCCAAAATGCTGCTTAACAATTTTTTAAATGAGGCATCTCCATTTAAAAAAAAGAAGAATGGCTCAGCGCCTGTAGCTCAAGCGGCTAAGCTGCCAGCCACATACACCATACATACATACACCATGGCTGACAGGTTCAAATCCAACCTGGGCCTGGGTCTGGGCCTGCCAAACAACAACAACTATAACCAAAATATAGCTGGGCATTGTGGCACATGCCTGTAGTCCCAGCTACTTGGGAGGCTGAGGCAAGAGAATCACTTAAGCCCAGGAATTGGAGGTTGCTGTGAGCTGTGATACCACAGCACTCTACCCAGGGTGACAGCTTGAGGCTATGTCTCAAAAAATAATAATAATAAAATAAAAAACAGAAGAGGGTAGGGGAAAAAGACATAAAACACATTAACATTTTCTAAACTGTCGCAACCTCATAAATGATCACGCGAGACACAGATTGACAGTACACACTGCAAGAGGTGAGGCTAACCACAGGTGCAAGATAGCCCTGAGCACTTCTCGCAGAGTCCTTTGATTGAGAAGATACATAATTGGTGGAAAGATTACTAAGCAAAGACATGCAGGGGCTGTGTGCTCAGGGAATTATCTCATAGGTGCCAAGAGAGTATGTACTCAAGGAAATGATCTTCAAGGGTGATAAGGGAAATGATCTCCAAAATACTACATGCAGTTCTTCTCCACTAATCCTTTAAGGAACTGTCATAAAATGCTTAATGTTTAACCACAGACTGACTACTACAGGACTGAACTTTGCTCCTCCAGGATTACTGAGTTACTTGGTGGCTTGTCCTCCTAGTCACCAGAGATTTCCAGGCTTGCCAGGAGAATGTCTTGTTCTCAGTAATTCCTCAGATGAGTTATGATATTGGTGGCTGTTGTAGTAAGTATGATGTTTAGTCCTCTATGCTAAACATTTTAGCTAAGATAATCAGACATGAACAGAACCAGGAAGTAATTTTTACTGTGCAACATGTTCATTGCCAGCTGCCCAAGAGGAAGGCAATGCTGAGACAGCAGGAGCTACAGAAAGGACTTGATACTGCAGGCATCACGGGAGGAGATTGGAGGAATTCTCAAATCCACCTCTCCAAACATTTGGGAGAAAGGGGTTTTAAGACAGTTTCATGGGCCCAAAGCTAGGCAATTGGGTGAGCTAACTCACTGGGATGGGGGTGAAATCACAGGGGTGTAGAAATTGTCTTCTTTGCTGAGTCAGTTCTGGGTTGGGAGTTGTCACAAAACCAGTTAAGCCAGTTCCTTAGTGTAGATGGGGTCAACTGTTCCACTGGAATGTGGGGCCTGGAAGATATCTCAGAAACTACCTTTAGGTTTGGAGAAGGTGATGTTCTCCAAAGAGAAAGTTAAAGATCCTTTTGATCACTTATCCTTCCCACAAAAGGTGTTTATAAAAATATCTGGTCTTTGGCTCAGCGCCTGTGGCTCAAGCGGCTAAGACACCAGCCACATACACCTAAGGTGGCGGGTTCGAATCCAGTCCGGGCCCACCGAACAACAATGACAGCTGCAACAACAACAAAAAAAAATAGCCAGGCATTGTGGCGGGTGCCTGTGGTCCCAGCTACTTGGGAGGCGGAGGCAGGAGACTCACTTGAGCCCAGGAGTTGGAGGTTGCTATGGGCTGTAATGCCACAGCACTCTTCCCAGGGGGACAGCTCTGTCTCAAAAAAAAAAAAAAAAAAAAAGATCTGGTCTTCACTGGGATAATGAGTGATCACTCTGTGATTCTCCCCATGCACGTGGGAAATAATTTCTGGTGTTATTCTCTCTGTGGTCCTCAGTTGAACAAATGGTAAAGATCATTGTCCTTTCCAAATTTAAGATTGATGAGAGAAAGAGATTTTATGAGTGACTAGTCTTGTGAGCGACTCCAGTTTGGTATATATTTTGGCACTTCGAGTTACAAATATTCATATTATTTGATTGTTTCTCCACGCAGAAATAGTCTTTTGTTGTTGTCATTGTTGTTGTTGTGAAAGACGATACCCAGGAAAAGTAAGGTCTGAAATGGCTCAGCACCCATAGCACAATGGTTACTGTGCCAGCCACATACACTAAGGCTGGCAGGTTTGAACCAGCCTGGGCCAGGTAAACAACAAGGACAACTGCAACAAAAAATAGCAGGGCCTTGTGGCAGGTGCCTATAGTCCCAGCTACCATGTTTTCCCCAAAATAAGACCTACCCCCAAAATAAGCCCTAGCAGGATTCTATGTATTTGTTAAATATAAGCCCTATCCTGATAATAAGACCTAGTGATGGGCGTGGCTATGCAGTTCACTCCATGCATTTCAGCACAGAGCACTAAGGAAGACTGGAATACCTTTCTTCTGCCACAGCTCCTTCCCCACCCCACCCCCCACCAAGCCATTGGCACTTGCACAGTGCGCATGTGGTAACTGCTGTCACAGGCATCCTATTGCCTGCAAATGGCTAGGGGAAAGGAGTTCACGCATCACTAGCACCAGCCCCACCAAAAAGGTCGGCTCCCCCATCAGGTTCCAGAAGAAGATGACTTAACTGTATTTGAATAAATGTAGATTGTTGTATTATACTTAATAAAAATAAGACATCCCTGGGAAATAAGCCCTAGTGTGTCTTCTTTAGAAAAAATAAATATAAGACAGTATTTTATTTTCAGGGAAACATGGTACTTGGTAGGCTGAGGCAAGAGAATCACTGAAGCCCAAGAGTTTTAGGTTGCTGTGAGCTATGATGCTATGGCACTCTACTGAGGATGACATAGTGAGACTGTCTCAAAAAAAAGTAAGGTCTGAAAGAACAAAAGGCTTGTCACAGGAATCCCAAGAACACTCCTAAAAAGTCCCCCACTTGGTGACTCAGCTCTTAGAAATTTGTAGAAACTCAATTTCCTGAGACCTTGAAACTAATGCTTGCTTCCACTTCTATAAGAGCCCCAGCCGGAATTCTCCAGCTCCATTCAAACTGACCAATGAGAAGGGCACCTGTGGACAAGGAATCCTTGGCTGGGGTAAAAGTGAAAGGACAGAGCCAGTGGGGGAGCTCAGCCATTTTTGATCTTTAGTCCACCGTGGCTCCACTGGCTGAAAGAAAGCCCTTCCTCTTTTTTTGCAGTTTTTGGCCGGAGCTGGGTTTGAACCTGTCACCTCTGGTATATGGGGTCGGCCTTTGAACCACAGGTGCTGCCCTAAAGCCCTTCCTCTTTTTGTGTGTGTTTCTTTCTCTACATCAAGCTTCGTTGTCCTACAACAGTTATTGCTGTTAATTTCTTTTTTGTTGTCTTTCTGTGAAATTTTGTCATAAAGTGGGTTACTATAGGGTAGAACCTAGGCCCAGCACCTCCATAAGTCCCATGTTCCAGCCCGCCCTGCAGAGGAGCCAGTTACATAGTAGTCAGCATCTACTAACACAAATTTTGCTGCAGGTCCCTGAAAAAAAAGTATATGAAAATTTCTTCTCATCCCATTTCATGTCCTTGAGCTTGTCTGTGACTGAGTGGGAATTTTCTCTTCAGTCTTTGCCATGGTAGATGGGAGTGGTGGTGGGTTTTCAGAAACATGTCAGGCAGCCAATCTGAAAAAAATTGGGGGTCCAAGACATGTAAAATTCTACATTCTTCGTACCAAATATGTCAAGGTCCAGGGAACTCTTTATCTGAAAGGGTCTGATTTTCTGTGTCTATCTCTGAAGAGAGTGAATTTTGGGGAATCTTGGACACTGCCTTCTCTGCACCCTCTGCAGGCTAAATCTGAAAAATTACCACCTGGGCTGTCTAAGAAGAGGCATGAGATTGAGTCACTCTTAGAATAAATACACCCTTGAGATTAACGGCCAAAAGATAGATCCTTTAAATTAAAAGACTTCTAAATTTTCTATCAAGTAATTTTAGAGATCTCTTGTTTGAAACAATTGCCTTATTTGTATCCCTAGAGAAATTAGATTAAAACAAAGACACATGATGTGGCTAGCCTTACAAATTCGTGTGACAAAATCAAAGAGGGAATATCTCATCTGAAACAAAGAAAAACAAAATCCTTTCATTGCCCCTGTGGAAATAGTGGCCCAGGCCAATGTCCCTTGTAGCCTCATGGTTAAAGTTCTGTGCTTTCACCGCAGCACCCTGGGTTTTATTCCCAGGCAGGCAATGAGCCTGTTCGGTTTGATATTTCGGTAACTTTCACTATTCTTTTCCCTCTGTTCGCAGCTTTTGCTTGCCTGTACTCAGTAAAGACATATGAGGGTTTTAGATATTTGCAGTCAGCTGAAGAGCTGGAACCCTAGAAAGTATGACTAGAAAAAAAAGTATGGGCTACATCTTTTTTATGACTAGCAGGTCTTTCTTTTCTTTGAGCTGTTTTTGTGTTGTTTCTGGATCTTGTGAAAACTCTCTAAAGACCCCTCTTGTTTTGTTGATTAAGTTATCTGTAACCTTGGTTAAAGTCTGCTGGTTGAATTTAAAAGGATACTTTGTTAAAAATTTCAAAAGCAAAAATGTCAACGGTTTGTCCCAGCTGAAGTCAACTCCATTCATCGTCACTCCTCTCTTCAGGGATATGGAGTTTTGCCACAAACAACCAATTGTTCGAATTGTATTTAGGTAAAACAAACTCCACAGGCTTGGCGCCTGTGGCTGAAGCGGCTAAGGTGCCAGCCACATACACCTGAGCCGGCGGGTTCGAATCCAGCCCAGGCCCACCAAACAACAATGACAGCTGCAACCAAAAATAGCCGAGCATTGTGATGGGTGCTTGTAATCCCAGCTACTAGAGAGGAGGAGGCAGGAGAATCACTTGAGCCCAGGAGTTAGAGGTTGATGTGAGCTGTGATGCCACAGCACTCTACCCAGGGTGACAGCTTGAGGCTCTGTCTCAAAAAACAAACTCCATGCCATATCCAATCCAGTTGTTTCTATAACTCACTTCCATTTTCTGTATATCACTGTCTCTTTCCTGTCCATGAGTCTTCTCCAGCGTTGAAGTCTCTCCAAACCTGTTCTGGTTCAGCTGCTCAATGTGTGAATTGCTCTTTGCTCAATTAAACCCTGTAAAATTTAATTTGCCAAAAGTAGGTTTAAAATAGACCACCCAGAGATGCCCCAAAAGTCCAATGAGGTACCTGCCAGGCCTGTTTTGTCCATTTCTCTCTCCCTACACCTGAAGCTTGTAGATAGTTCTTTCCCAGATTCCAAAGTGTCACAGATGTGTGTTTTGAGTGCCCTGAGTTCGTTTGAGCAATTTTAATCCTAACTGGGTGCAGAAGTCATGACAGGAACTAAACTAGGTCTAGAATCAGATTAGATCTGATAATTAATTAGCTTAGATCCAGTTAGAGGCCTCAGACATCTTACTGGGTCAGGCAGTAAATGATAATACTATCAACGGGGGAAGGGATACAAACTGCACCTTCCAGGAATCTGCAAGTATTTCTATGTTTTATCCCTTGGTTCATTTCTTTTCTTTTTTACTGGCTCAGTTAAGGAAAAAAATTATTGCCTAAGTTGATCGTGGAGATCTAAAAGCTCTTAGATTCAAGACAAAAATAGGATCCTCAATTTCTAAAGAACTGAGTACTCCGTTCTCTGACCTAAGTGTTTAAGTCTTAGGCCCTGGAAGTGGCAAACACTTACAGAAATGGCAAAATCCTAGCACAGGCAAACTATCCCCTAGCTAATAATTGCTTAAAGCAATAAAATAGGTAATTAAAAGATTTATAGTCTGAATAGAAAATAATATTTAAGAATAGACTAATAAAATTCCTTATAAGATCTACGAGAATTGCTTCTGTGTGTCTATATGTCATGTGTTTGTGATATTTTACTACCAAAATATGTAAAAGAACTCTATATAATTAGCTTAAAAAGTGTTTAAATTGAATGTCTTATCAAGAAGATAGAAACTAACCCAAATGCCTCTTAGTTCTTGTGACTTACTAATATTATTGACCTCTATTCAACTCTTTTTGATTCTGTTGCACCCTGACCCACGATTTCTCTTTATATTCACCTTCAGAAAGAGATAGTTAACATGGACTTGAATACCTTGGAGAGACTGTGAGTCTCTTTCAATATTCTCTCAAATTCTCAAAACTGATTTAGACTCTAACCTTAACCCAGGGATCTACTCTTATTCAGGGCTTAGTGAGGATAATGATGATCTTTTGCTCTGCAAACAGAGGACTCTCTTAGACTCCCTCATTCTTTTAAAGACTCTAGCTGAACCGAGGTCATAAAGCCTCTAGGTCTAGACTCCAGTGGGTACTAAGACATAAAACTGTTACTTAAGACATAAAATATCTCAGGGCCCTCAAGCTCACCCCAAAGTGCCTTGAGTCAAGTTTGTCATAGCCCTTGCTAGAACTTGCTTATTGGCAAAAGGAAAAGCTGCCACTATTTACACAGACCCCAAATACGCCTTTAGAGTTTGCCATGCAGTTGACACAGTTTGAAAAATCTCATTTCTTAATTTCTGCTGACACTTCTACAGACTCCCTGTGGCTCATTTCTCTCTTTCTTTTTTTTTTGAGACAGAGTCTCAAGCTGTCACCCTGGATAGAGTGCCATGTCATCACAGCTCACAGCAACCTCCAACTCCTGGGCTTAAGTGATTCTCTTGCCTCAGCCTCCCAAGATTGAGATTCTGCCTCAAAATAAACAAACAACAACAACAAAAACAGTTAACGTAATCCACCGTATTAGCAAGCCTAACAAGAAAAAGCACAACGTCAGTGCTCTTGTAGAACACAGTGCTAGAAAGTCTAGCCAGTGCAATAAGACAAGAAAAGGAAGTAAAAGTGCACAAATCACACACACACAAAAAAAAAATGTCAGCAGTTCTCAACCTTCCTAATTGCCACGTTGTTATGATGAAAAAAAGGGGTCGTGACCCACAGGTTGAGAACTGCTGGTCTATGTGGAAAATTGCATGGAACACACACACACACACACACACACAGAGGAATTAAAAAGTGAGTTCAGCAAGGTACCAGGATTTAAGATTAAAAATACCAATTGTATGTATTTCAATATTCTAGCAATGAACATGTGTACACTGGAATTTACATTTAAAGTTTATTTATTTTTATAATACTATTTACAATTGCTCAAGAAATGAAATACTTAGTTAAAAATCCAACAAAAATGTACAAAATACATAAAGGACTTGGATGCCGAAAACATCTACATGTCTACAAAATGCAGATGAAAGAAGCCATTGAAGACCAAATAAATTGAGATGTGTCATCTTCATTGATTGAAAGATTCAACAAAATTAACTATCAATTGTCTTCCAAATTGATACACAAGTCTAACACAATTTCTACTAAAATACTGTGAAGAATTTTTGTCCATTGACATTATTCTAAAGTTTATATGGAAAGACAAAGGAAACTAAGAGCTTAAGCAATTTTAAAAATCTAAAGTAGAAGGAGGCATTCATCTGCTTGACTTCAAGACTTATTATGTGGCTACAATAATCAAGACGTCATGGTATTGGTAGAGGGACAGACATATAAAGCAGTGAAACAGAGTAGAGAAACCAGAAGTAGCCTCTCACAAATATACCCAATTAATGTGGACAAAGATGCAGACAAAATTTGATGAAGAAAAGACAGCCTTTTAAAGACATGGTACTAGAGACATTGGTCATCACAAAGAAAGAAAGAGGGAGGAAGAGAGGGAAGGAAGAAAAGAAAGAGGGAAGAAAGGAAGGAAAGAAAAAAGAAGTAAGGAACTAAGGAAGGAAGAAAGGGAAGAAAGGAGGGAGGGAGGAAAACACCTTGACTTTGGTCAGGCTACTGGGGAGGCTGAGGCAGAAGGATCCCTTGAGCCTGGGAGCCTATCTAAGAGTGTGAGTCCATCTTGGACAATATGGCAAGATCACAACTCTCAAACAACAGAAGATAAAACAAAGTAAAACAAAAAAACTTAATCTCAATCTCATCGTATGCATAAAACTATAAATGAATCATAATAAAAAGATTAATATCACAATAATAAGATTAACAATCCAATTAGAAAGTGGGCAAAAGATGTGAAAGGGCATTTTTGCCAAAGAGAATATGCAGATGGCAAATAAGGACGTAAAAAGATGTCGTAACATCTGTCATTAGACATTAGGAAAATGCAAATTAAAACTACAATAAGGTATAAATACACATCTATCAGAATGGCTAAACTAAACTTGAATCATTTACATATTGTGGATGGAATGTGCCACAGTATAGACACTCTGGAAAATTATTTGGCAGTTTCTTAAAAGCTTAAATGCAAATAAAATGATTCAGCAAATACACTTAGGGATTTTGACCCAGAGAAATGAGATTTTATGTTCGTCCAAGAACCTGTCTCCAGAATGTTTACAGCTGATCTCAGTGCCAAAGTTTACACAGTATATGGTTCCATTCATGTAACATTCTTGAAATGATATTATGATAGAAACAGAGAACAGAGTAGTGGTTTCCAGGGTCAAAGGAAGGATTGAGGAGGAAGAGAAATGGGTGTGGCTACTAAAAGGCAACCTCCCGGCAGGGGAAATATCCTGTATCTTGATTATATCCATGTCGAGATATTATGACATTGAGCTATAGTTTGGCAGGATGTTACCATTGGTGGAAACTGAGAAAAGTGTAAATGGAATTTGTCTTTGTTCTTTTTTTTTTGAGACAGTCTTACTATGTCGCCGTCAGTAGAGTGCTGTAGGGTCACAGCTCACAGCAACCTCAAACTCTTGGGCTTAAGCCATTCTCTTGCCTTAGCCTTCCAAGTACCTGGGACCACAGCGCCTGCCACAGCACCCAGCTATTTTTGTTGTTGTTGTCGTTGTTGTTCAGCAGGCCCGCCAGCCCTGGTGCACGTGGCCGGGGTCCGAGCCACGAAGCTACAGGCGCTGAGCCAAGGTGATTCTTAAAAGTGGCTTTAGACTGTACTCATGACAAAACAAAGCTTGAGATGTTCGTGAATTCCTCAAGTCCTGGCAGATGAGCACTTGCCTCCTTTCCCAATGTGGTTCTTAGATAAACAGAAAGACCATGTTCTTAAGTTTTAAATGGGTCGTTTTTTGTTTTTTCCATTATTAAAGTGGTCACTTCCAGAAAGTAGAACTGGGTTTCCAAAACAGGGGAAAGTTTCTGCCTTTTATTTTTTAACTTCCTATAACATGACTATTCTATCTTGTATGAGAATTTGTATTGTGCTCACTTCGGCAGCACATATACTAAAATTGGAATGATACAGAGAAGATTAGCATGGTCCCTGTGCAAGGATGACACGCAAATTCGTGAAGCGTTCCATATTTTTTATAACAATGACGGCTGCAACCAAAAAATAGCCAGGCGTTGTGGCGGGCGCCTGTGGTCCCAGCTACTTGGGAGGCTGAGGCAGGAGACTCGCTTGAGCCCAGGAGTTGGAGGTTGCTGTGAGCT
>CAUYTI010068230.1:0-33656 GCA_963575145.1 Galago senegalensis
CCTGTGGTCCCAGCTACTTGGGAGGCGGAGGCAAGAGACTCGCTTGAGCCCAGGAGTTGGAGGTTGCTGTGAGCTGTAATGCCACAGCACTCTACCCAGGGGGACAGCTTGAGGCTCTGTCTCAAAAAAAAAAAAAAAATCACCATGGGACCCAGGACAAATTGTTAAAAAGTGGTACATCTGGTCACCCTATGGTGGCCAACCCCAGCCCCACCACCCAGGGGAAGAGGGTGGGCAGATGAGGCAGAACAAGGAACAAGGGGAAATGGCTAAGCCTAGGGCTCAAGGAGGAGGACACAGGGCCAGGAGGTTGCTGAAGCGGGGCCCGGAGGCAAAGGCCACTGTGAGGAGAGCAGCCATGGGGGTGGCAGCCCAAGTCACTGAGGACATGAGGGCCTCCAGCCCCAGCAGGAGGGGGATTGGATGGCCTGGCTTATCTCATATCCAATTCTTTATGATTCTTACACATGAAAATTGCCAAAAGCCAATCACTTCCCTCACAGCTGTGCTAACCTAGGGTGGGGGGAGGTAGGGAGGATGGCAAGGGCTTTTCATTATTCATTGGATTAAACTATTAGAGCCAAACACCACAACAAAGGACAGTCCCTTGTTTTCTCTGAAAGCTGTGCTAATTGTCAGCCGAGTTGGAGAGTGAGATATACGAGGAGGCTCATGGTGGCTTCATGTTGCCTTCAGGTTTATGAACAGAACTTGGGCCATGTTTCCCTCTGTCACCCTCAAATCCTCTTTAGATGGTTCCCTGGCCAAGTGTCCCCCATTCCACAGAAGGCTAGGCCCAGGGACAAACCGGGGGTGGGGGGCTTCCTCTATTTGAGCATCTTCTTTGGGAGGAGGGTCCCATCTTCCTGATCTTGCTTCAACTCCACTAGAGCCCTCTTTTTCTGCTGTCCTAGCTGCTCCCAGCTTTACGGTAATCACTAATTAAATTAAATCTGATTATTTGCCTCCTAGTTAAGACAGAGGTTAGACCGCAGGTGGTGGGAGGGCAAGTTCTTGTTCTTTCTTTCGCTTTGGTGTCACCCGTCCTTGCTATGGCACCTGCTGCCTAGTAGGTGCTCAGTCTGTTTAAATTGAGTGAGTTAGCTGAGATAGGAGTTTAAAGTCTGGGGCTGGGGCAGTTATTTTTAGTTATATCAATTCTTGCTTTCCAGGGAAAGCAAGGGAAAACCATAAAGTACCTAAAAAGGGAAGGTTTGCTGATTACAAAGTAGGAAGCAGGGCATGCCCTCCTCCTCAATCTGAATTCCTAAAACACAGGCCACACAGTGAGAGCAACAGCTTTGGAGATCTACCAGGAGAGCTTGGAGATCTTCCCGTGGAGCTTGCAGGCCAGGGTCATCCTCCTGGGAGGCCTGGGCCTACCCCCTGTGCCCTCCAGAGACCCGGGGCGGGTGCCGCCCAACGGCTCCTCTGGGTTAGGTAGGTCACGCACCTGCAGGGTGGGTGGCAGAGGCTGTTAGGCTATTTTGGACTGGTTTGGGTCAGGCTGACCAGGCTATTGTAGGAATAGGGCTGATCACCAACCAAGGCCTTGCAGGTGTGAAACCTTGCAGGTGGGTTGTTTGGGGGGACTGATTAATGTGCCTGAGGTTTTCCAATGTGGACAGATAGATATAAATTGTTATGGGAGCATGTTATCACAACAGAGTTGATCAAGACCCTGGGAATTTCCAAGAAGCAGCTGAACCCCTCCAAAGTTGCTATAAGATCCAAGCACTGCATTCTCCACACTGCCTGCAGTCGCTGGGATGAGACACAGCCTGCTAGGCACGCTGTTACAATTAATTTCCTTTCTTGATGAAATTTCACTTGCTTATGCTCTAATTATTTCAGCGACTATCTCCAGCCTTCAGTGGGCAGCCCTAACATTTTGGGGAGCCAACCAGGGGGAGCTCTTGTTTAAACTTTGATGCTCCGCCTACTCCCCCTGCTCGCCCTCTGCTCATCTACTCTGTCCCCTCAGTACTAGTAACCAGTCTGTGGTACTGGGACCCAAGAACCTGGGAGCACGGGGCCCTGACACCTGGTCCCACCCCTAACAGCTCCATGCCCTGGAAATCCTCTTCCTTGAACGAGTGGCCTCACTCTTCCCTTGGTGTCATTCCCGCAGGAGCTGGTGCTTTCTCTGTACTCTGCGTTCAGGGCCGCTGTCCTACCTCTTGCCACTCCCCTAAATGAAGACAAAAGTCCACTTCCCCAGGAGAGGGGGAGGAGGGGTGTGCTACCCACTAACGGGCACAACAAAGTGGTGTATGACACACCTCCGGGGTGAAGGACTCAGCTACAACTTGAACTTTGCCTAGCAAATGCAAACAATATAACCAAATCTCTTGTACCCTTATATTAATCTGAAATTTTAAACGAATCTTCTTTCTTGGTTCACCTTGGCGTGCAATGACAGCCCAGCAGTTGGAAAAGAACCTCAAGGATGACTCAGGAGGGAATTACAGACTATATAAAAAATTTCTGGCTTGGCGCCTATAGCTCAGCGGCTAGGGTGCCAGCCACATATACCAGGGCTGGTGGATTCGAATCCAGCCTGGGCCCGCCAAACAATGACAACTACAAGAAAAAAATAACCAGGTGTTGTGTTGGGTGCCTGTAATCCTAGTGACTTGGGAGGCTGAGGCAAGACAATCACTTAAGCCCAAGAGTTTGAGGTTGCTGTGACCCCACAGCACTCTACCAAGGGCGGTATAGTGAGACTCTGTTTTAAAAAAGGAAAAAAGCGGGGGGGGGGGGCAGTGCCTGGGAACCTCAGTGAGTAGGGCGCCGGCCCCATATACCGAGGGTGGTGGGTTCAAACCCGGCCCTGGCCAAACTGCAACAACAACAAAAAAATAACTAGGTGTTGTGGTGGGTGCCTGTAGTCCCAGCTACTAGGGAGGCTGAGGCAAGAGAATCGCCTAAGCCCAAGAGCTGGAGGTTGCTGTGAGCTGAGGGCGACAAAGTGAGACTCTGTCTCTAAAAAAAAAATTTCCCAAGTATCCAAGAGTTGCCACACTAGATAGAGCAGGTGCCATGTCATGGGCTCCTCACTGGGGTCCTGGCCTTCTTTCTGGCTACAGCCACTCTTCAGAGGGGTGGGTCAAGTCACACTGGCCTCTCTGATTAAAAACATAAAAGAAGACCACAGTAAATTGTCATCGAGAGGGTTGGTTGACCCTCCTTGTTAACTAAACACTATTCTAATTGCTAAGTCACAAAAGAAGTTAAGAGCTTGGACCTCAGAGTCAGTAGGAGGAGGATCTAAATCAGGTGTCCTCAAACTATGGCCCGTGGGCCACATGCAGCCTGCCTAGGACATTTAACCCACCCACCGCGTGTTTTTGCTGCTGCTGCCTGTCCTGCTTAGCAGCTGACTCGTCCCGGGGCCTGCAGTCCGGCCCTCCAATGGTCTGAGGGACAGTGAACTGGCCCCCTGTTTAGAAAGTTTGAGGACCCCTGATCTAAATCATCTCACTGTGTAATTTATTTGTTTGTTTGTTTTTTGAGACGGAGCCTCAAGCTATCCCCCTGGGTAGAGTGCCATGGCATCACAGCTCATAGCAACCGCCAACTCCTGGGCTCAAGCGAGTCTCCTGCCTCAGCCTCCCAAGTAGCTGGGACCACAGGTGCCCACCACAATGCCCGGCCATTTTTTAGTTGCAACCATCATTGTTGTTTGGCGGGCCCGGGCTGGGGATTCAAACCCGCCACCTTAGGTGTATGTGGCTGGTGCCTTAGCCACTTGAGCCACAGGCGCAGAGCCAATTTATTTGTTGTATACAGTACACATGCACACACACACACACACACACACAAACCCCCCTCTCAAACTTATATTTCCTCAAGTGTAAAGTGGGTATAATATGATCACCTATTAAAATCATCAGGAGAGGTTGGGCATGGTGGCCTGTAATGGTAGTGCTCTGGGAGGCTGAGGTGGGAGCCTTGGGAGGTGCTTGGTAGTGTTCTGGGAGGAGCCTTGGTAGTGTTCTGGGAGGCTGAGGTGGAAGCCTCCTTGAGGCTGGGAGTTTGAGGCTGCCCAGCCTGGGCAACATAATGAGACCCTGTGTCTAAAACAAACTAAAAAGATTAGCAGGGCATGGTGGTGCACACCTGTAGTCCTAGCTGCTTGGGAATCTGAGCCAGGAGGATTGCTGCATCCCAGGAGCTGGGATGTGCTGTAATGGGGCCACTGAACTCTAGCCCATGCAACACAGTGAGACCCTGTCTCGGGAAGGTTTTTGTTTCCCAGAATTAAATGTAATAATACCTGAAAAAGGCCTAGCATACAATAAGTGCCCAATGAATGGTAGCTCTGTGATTACTATTTTGACTTAGTAAGTGCTTACTAAGTGCCTCAAATCCAAGAGTATAATATTAACAAAGTCCCCTATTACAGGTCACCAGCTGAACATTTAATCACATGAGGGCAATAACTCAGCACAACAGAATTGCCCTCAGGCCCAGAGAGTGGCCACCTCCAGGTGAGGTCAGCAGGTGTCTTCACTGGCTTGGAAGCCTCCAGATGGCCCCTTTCCCTTCCAAGATGAGGCGGGCACTAGTAGGGGCTGATGGTTAAATTGAGGCTTTGGACATAAATTATGAATTGATGACCTTTCCTGGCTTAATTACCCCCTCGGCTGGGTGGTCTGGGCTCTGGCGCTAGCCCTCAGGGGGCAAATTCTGCTCACAGCCAGCAAAGCCCAGGGCCTGGAGCTACTGCTTTCATCCCCCTTGGTGTGGCTATTCCTGTGGCAGGAAAACTCTCACTGTGATGAAGGTCATGCCCTAGTTTGGGGGCAGGCCCCCTCTGGGCTCTCCTAATCCCTTTGACCTTTGCAGAACCACCTTATTCTTCTTTTAAGCTTGTCGCCAGCATTACCAGCTCAGTTTTAAAAAGTTGAATCTGAGGCTTTTTAATAAAGCCATCACACTAATAAATCTGTGGGCTCTTATTGAACTGATACACAGACACAAATGCATTTAGACAAAAAGAGGACACTCCATGAAGGGCGGACCCTCTGGGGCCTGAGAGGACACTGCTAGCTTACGGCCTCAAGCGGGGAGAAACGAAGAAGTTTAATTATTTTTAAATAAAAATTTCTGACATGTACAAAAGTGGAGAGAATGAGAAAATGAAATCGCACATCCCTATTCCCTAGATTAAAAAATTACCAGCGTTCTGCCAATCTTCTTTTGTCTCTCACCCCCCCCTTTGTTTTCCTAATATATCTTAAAGCAAATTCCAGGTATTATATCATTTCACTTCTCAATTCTTCTATTTGCATTTTTGGTAAAAAATTTCAATATATATAGACTCTTAATATGTATGACCTTATTTGTAGACAAGTATTTATTACCCTAAAAAGAAACTAACAAATAACAATTCTCTTATATTGCCTGTCTGTATTCAAGTTACCCAGTTGTCTGAAAATCTCCTTTTTTTTTTTTCTTTGAGACAGAGACTCACTTTGTCATCCTTGGTAGAGTGTTGTGGCATCACAGCTCATAGCAATTTCAAACTCTCAGGCTCAATGCAAATCTCCTGCCTCAGCATCCCTGGATACAGGCACCTGCCTATTCTTTTAGAAACAGAGTTTTGCCCTGGGTCAGGTTGGTCTTGAATTCCTGAGCTTAAGCAATCCACCCACCTTGGTCTCCCAGAGGGCTAGGATTATGGACCTGAGCCACCGTACCTGGCCTGCAAATGTCTTTTCACAGTGAGCATATTTTTATTAGCATCTAAAGTGGTTGGTTTTTAATAGGAGCTTTTGATTTTCCCCATCCAAGGTTAACACCCAGTGGAATGACCCAGACAATAACTAGGGGTGGGTAGTCTTTAGGATAGGGGTAGAAATGGGAATAGGAGGTTTTTCCAAAACAGGACCTGGGCCCCAGAAAAGTCTATTTTAACTGTGGGCTTCTTGGGGATGTGCTTTGGATCCTCGGGTACAAAGACATCTCTTTGGCATATTATAACAGCCATCTTTGGGGTAGGAATCTCATAATTACTACCAAACTGGGCTTAGGGTTCTGCAGGGCCTTTATGCTGCCCTGTCCAGAAGCTGTGGCTGTCTGCTCCATTCAAAGATTTACTGAGCACTTCTTGGATGCCTGTTCTGAGCCAAGAGTTGGGAGAACAGACAAGGGACAGACAGGCCAGATGTTCCAGGAGCTGTCTGGTACAGTGACAGTCCAAAAACAGCCTCTTACGCCATTTGTCAAATGTGTGTGAAGAGCTGCAGGAGCCAGAGGAGGAAGACCCCGAGCCTGCTGAGAGCTGAGGAAGGCTTCAGAAAAGGTGACACTTTACACTGATTCCGGAGGTGGTGGAGTTTCTGAGGGAGGCCAATGAGTCACATCTGCAGATTCTGAAGCAGAAAGAGACCCAGAAATCGAAGAGAGATCAAATATCTGCCATGTTACAGGTGAAGTTGAATTGGAGAAAACAGCTTAGATCCAAGGCCCCAGGGGGCTCGCTGCTTCTCCTCATGAGTGATTTTAAATTAAATGCAATGGGGGTGCAGAGAGGGTGCAGACAGCAGAATGAAGCTTTGAACACACACTGCGCAGTGTGTCAGATGTTATTATAAACCGACCAGAGCGTCACTGGAGAATGAGAAGTCTGTCTGTCTCAGAAAGGGGACAGCGGTGAGTCAGTTCAGGGAGGCCTCGGTGAGAGGGAGAGGAAGGCTCCTCATCGGTCAGGGCTGCCTGCCCTTGCTCCAGGTATTCTCCTGGCCTTGTCCCTCACGCACTCTTCTGCAGAAAGTCTTCTCTTTTGTTACTTCTTGTTCTCCGCGTCAGTTTCTGTAGACCTGCTCAGCCACACCACGCCCTGGTGCCACACTCACACACCTGGTGTTGAGCCCTCGCCCTCCACACGGACTCTTTCATATCACACAAATCCTTGGTGTCAATGTCAAGTCATCATCTGTGAACTTCTGGACAACTCTCCCTGCCCTGAGCTGTCTTTGTATCCCCATCCCACTTCACAAAGGTGCTCACTCTTGGCCAGAGCCTTTCTCATTAATTCATTCATTTAACTAATGGCTAAATCAGCCCCAGAGCGCAGGACACACAGTAGTCAACAAAAACAGACTTCTCACCCTCATGAAGCTTAGAAACTAATGGGGGGTATGGACAAACAAACACGTGTGTACAAAGAAGTGTGTAACACAGCGTCTGCTGGCTGTAACTACCAACAAAAACTGAGCAAGGGGCAAGAGAGAAACAAGTGATGCTTTTATTGGTAGGGTATTTAAGAAAATGCTCATGAAGAGATGACCTGTGACCCGAATAAAGTGAAGGAGGGAGACACTTGACAATCCAGGAAAGTAAATTCTAGAGAGAATGAAGAACAAGGCCAAAGGCCATGAGGTGAGAATGAGCATAAGACATTCAGGAGCATCAGGAAGGCCAATGTGGCTTGAGCAAGTCGAGAGAAGGGGACAAGAACGGGGGGCTGTGGGGCTGTGCAAGCCAGCATGGCAGTCACTCGCCCCATGTGGTTATTGAGACTTAAATTAATTAGAATAGAATAAAATTAAAAAGTCAATTTCTTCCTTGCTGTCGCCTCATTGCAAGCCCTCACTGCATGTGGCCAATGGCTGCCCTATTAGATAGCACAGATTTAGGACATTTCCATCAGTGTGGACAGCTCCGTGGGACAGAGCTGGTGCAGTTTGTCAGCCCCAGTGAGGACTTAGGACTTCATCCTAAAAGTGATGGAGAGCTCTGGGAGAGTTTTGGGCGAGAGTTGGCCTATTCTGATTTGCATTCTATGGGATCATTTTGGCTGGTGGAGAATGTGGCGTAGGGGGAAGGGTGGAAGGCGGGACTGGCCAGTCTCCTGCAAATTCCAAGACAGGGAAGATGGTGGCTCTGACTGGGATGTGGTGCCAGAGGGCTGACACTTAGTTGGATTGGGGACCTATTTTAAAGGTAGAATGAAAAGAATTTGCCGGTGAATTACATGTGAAGGAGAGGCGTCAGCAAAGACTCACAGAGTATTGGTCTGAGAAACTGATGAATCACGGCACTGTTTAGTGAGCTAGAGACGCCTGGGTAAGAGAGGGTTTGGTGGGGGTGAGGCCTGTGGAAATCACACATTCCGTAGGTAGGCACGTGACGAGAGCGAGGGGCTGTCAGACTTTACGCAGAGATAGGAGGAAGCAGGTGAACATTCAGGTGTGGGGTTCAGGTCAGGATAGGGGATCCAGATCTGGGAGAAGCTGGGAGACTTCACGAGGTCATGCAGGGAACTGTGAGCTGGATATTTGTCTTTCCTCCCCCACCAGATTCGTATGTTGAAATCCTAACCCCCAAAGGGATGGTGATAGGAGCTGGGGCCCTGGAGAGGTGATTAGGTCATGAGGGCTTTGCGCTCATGAATGGGATTAGGGCCCTTATAAAAGAGGCCCTGGAGAGCTACCTCTCATTTACCATGTGAGAGTGCGGTGAAAAGGTGCCATCTATGAGAAACAGGCCCCTCACAGCACCAAATCTTGATGTTGGACTGAGCTCCTTGATCTTGAGCCTCCAGAACTGTGAGAAGCAAAGGTGTGTTCTTTATAAGCTGCCTAGCGCTGGTGTTTTGTTACAGTTGCCTGAAAGGACTAAGGCATATGGGGAGTGTGAGGGAGGGAGACAGCAGGTCTACAACTGAGCCCGGAGCCCACACTGTTTACACACTGGGAAGGAGGATCCACAGGGTACTGGGGAAGGAGCAGCCAGTAGGGTGGGAACATGGGAGCTCAGTGCCCTGGAAACCAGCAAGGGTCAAGCATACCACCAGCAGCTATGAGGGCTGGTAATAGGAAACCGAAGACCTAACCGCTGGATTTGGCAGGACCTTGACAATGGCTCAGGAGGGGTTGGGAAAGCAGTCGAGAGACATAACAAGCATAGAGTCAAGTCTGTCAAGTTCTGCTATAAAGGGGCCAGGGGAATGAGGGCTGTTTCGGGAGAGGATTACGGGGTCAAGGGAGAACTTTATTTTTGAGAGGGAAGATATTACAACATGTTTGTATGCCGATAAGGATGACCCAGTAGCAAGGAAAGAAAGGGGAGATAGTGCAGGAGCAACGACCTGGATTAAGGGAGAGGAGAGATCCATTGTCCAGGCCTTGGGTGGAGGGATGGGTACTTCATCCTTGGAACAGGATAAAGCTCTGCAGATTCAGCGTGCAGGCAGGGTGATGGGTATAGGAGAGAGCATTTCTGTTTCCTCAGTGAAATAACATGCTAGCTTATCAGCTGAGAGTGAGGAGGGGACCCTGAATGCAGGAGAAAGAGAAAATAAGCAATAGTCCACTCCTCTCGGAGAGGAGGAGAGTGAATTAACAGGGTGAGTGCGGGAGCACCGCCCGGCAGCACTGAGGGCACACTGGAGGTTTGTGGTCATGAATCTAAAATGAGACAAATCAATCCGGGTGTGTATTTCTTCCAGCCATGATTGCAGGTGAAGAGTAGCAGAGAGTCGGATTTAATCAGGACTGGAATTTTGCCACGCAAATAGCAAGAATGAAGCAGGGCGCGACAGCTGATTATAATAACGCAAGGCAGCTATTGTATCAATGGGTGTGGGAGTCTGAACTGGGTGAGGAGGGAGGTGGGTGTGAGCAGGATGGGGGAGTAAAGGGGTGACACCGTCGACAGTTAGGAGGTCCTGATTAGAGATGCAATGACGTGGTAGGTGATGACAAATGGGAACCATCTGAGGAGGAGGACGGGACTGGGGCAGTGAGCAGCCCGGGCACTGAAGGGAGGGGGGCATTATATGGCCCTGGAAGCCACCAAGATTCACAACAAGCAGATGAGATGATGAAGTGATCAGTGGGGGGGGGGAGTGTTTAGGAGGACAGGAGATAATGGCAGAACAGGAGGTACTCCAAAACAGTTGAAGAATGTTAGCAGGGGTGGAGGGAAAAAATAGTCTGAAAGTGGCAAAGGGGGGGGAGGCACTGACCCTAACTCCAGCCAGGTCCAGGGAGAAGTATGTGGTATCCGATTCCTGGGGCTTGGGTTGAGCTATGAACCAGACAGACAAGAACTCTGATTTTATGGAGATTATATTTTAATTGAGGAAATACATTAGTAAAGATGCTGCTTCCTATCAGATAATAAAAGGTATTTGAAGAAAATGAAACCGTGATGATATAGATGGTGTCTGGCCACGGCAGCTGGGGAGGGGGTTGTTTTAGTTCAGGTGGTCTGAACAACATGGCCATGGGGGTCAGACGTCTCAGACAGAGAATAAAGGAGGTGCAATGGCCAAGTTCAAAAGCAAGCTGGAAGCAAGAATAGAAAAGATGAGGATGAGACTGGGCTTCTACTCTGAAAGAAGAACTTTGCTGAACAAAGCCTCCAAGAAACAAGGGTCTGAACAGGAATTGTTTTTCGACAATATCTACTGATGTATCAGAACTGAAAATAACATCCTAGATGAATCCCTCTGTGCAGCTCAGAAACGTCGCAGCATTCCCAATACCTGCTTTCTGTAAAGTGCTACAGTTTTTTTTTCTTTTTTTTGCCCTTAACCAAATTCTTCTTCCTTTGTCTCAAATCAAAGAACATTTTTATTCTGTTTGCATTGTTGGCTGAACATTAAAATTGCATCATTGCTTCTCTCTCTCCCTTGTTCTTGTTTTTTTATTTTATTGTTATTCAGGGCAAAACAAAAAGCTGTGATCAGAAAAAGACAATAGAGGGATGGCTGGAGGAAGCTTGTCAAAATAACCTCCTGTTTAGTAGTTGTGCTTCTGCTCATGCTTCACTCTCATATGCATAAAAAGGCCAGAAATTTATCACAAATGGCAGAAAATTGCATTCCATTAATTTCAGAGCCTTTGACTCAGATAGCTCAATATTCAAGAGCGGTTGCTTCTATGATGTTCAAGAAAACAGAGAATAAAAGCTATTTTGCTTATCTGTTTTATATTTTAGAAGAATATATTTCACTACATTATCCAGAGGGGATTTAGCTCAGAATCTCATCAGCTTGTTTAGAGTCAGCCTGTCTACACAAGCCCTTGACTTCAACTTGAAGACAAAAGCTTAGAATCTACGGGTGAGGTTGGTGAAAGGAGATCTCGTACAGGAACCAAATTAAGAAAAGTGAAATACATTTCAAAGTGAACTGAATTACTTTGGAAGCAAAATTGAAAACTGCAAACCTCAGAATTGTTCCCCACACCGTATCCCTGATGTGTGTCCATTCAGCCTTTGCTTGACTTTCTCCAGTGACAAGGAACTCACTACCTCTGAAGATAGACCATTCTATTTTTAAACAGTTTAATTTCTACTCTATCTCTGTCAGAGTAGAAAGGGACTCCCTGATCATCTACTGATCCCAGTCCAACCCTCCAGAGCCTCCTGGACACAATTCTTTATGTATCACAAGACAACTTTCCTGTCCGCCCTGGGCTCAGTATCCCCCATTGCTTCTCCCTGGGATTGCCACTTTCAGATGTCTCCTCTACAGCCAAATCAGCCTTCAAAAATCCAAAACGGTAAGGCTCCAAGGCTGCTACTCAAATTCAGACTTACCTTCGTCACTTGTTTAGGAAATATTGAGCAGAGTGACACCTAATCTCCAGAGGCCGAGGGACCAGAAGTGACTGTATACCAGTTGGTAGTGCCAGCAGATGGCTGGTGCCGCCCTCAAAACCAGAACTTACTCCCATCCCCACTCCTCCACTAGCGCCAAGGCCAAATATTACACAAGTGGATGAATTTCTTATGATTTGGGGGAGATCATGGGTCACTTTGAAAAGCTAATGAAAGCTATGAGTGCCCTCTCCAGAAAAATGAACATATACATAAAATATTGCATTCCATTTCATCAAACTTCCCTCCCCTTCCCCTACATGGACTACACCCCCACCCACAGGGTGCTCAGGCTCCAGGTTGAGCTTCCCTGCAACAGACAAAGTCTACACAGCTCAGCACTAAGTCTCCATGGTATTCCGAAGGCTTTTCAATTGAGGGCTTGAAACGAGTCAGCGGATCCACCCATCCTTTCAATCAAATGTACCAAGTATGTATTACATGTCTCACCCAGGAGGGGTACGGCACTGAACATGACACGGTCTCCATTCGCAGGGTGCTCATGGCCCAGGGCAGAGAGCAGGGGAGCAATTGCTTTTATACAATTATGCTATTATGATGACAGTGCTATATGAAACAGAAGGACACAGCACGCACGGAGGTGAGGCAACTAACTCAGCCTCGGAGGTTTTCAGAAGGACTATTCAGAGGAGATTGCTGAATCCTGAAAAAGTTTAATATTAGATTAAAAATAAAATTTAAATCCCAGTGGTACTAATAGGCCAAACTGCCCACACTGGAGTATGGCACCAAGACTTCCTTCCTCATCCTCGAAGAGGCCCCTCCCTGCAGCCTCACAGGAAAGCCTCCAGGAGCCCACTTGTCCTTGCCATCCTGTTGTTTCCTCCCTGGGACACCTGGGAGAGATTTTCCGTAACCACTAACCCTTCACTGGCCCGTAGGCAGGTAAAACTGGGACACATCTCCTTGCGAGTGAAGAAAGCATGTTTCTCTAATGAAAATAGGACCTGGTGCTGGGAGCCTGCTATAGATGAATAATTACATCCTAATTAAACTCTGTCTTTTGTTTTCCCCTCATTTATTCAATAGTAGATATGAATGAAGCTTGCTTTGCTCAATACTCAGCTCTGCCACATTCCTATGGAGTCACCAAGAAGCTATTTTTCCCATGGCGCTTGGTACTCTCTTTAAAACTCAGAATGTGTATATAACCTTTGTAGGTGGCAAACATTCCCTGCAACTCTGGATCCTCTTCAGACAGATGATCTGCACTGGGAATTTTTTCTGAATGAGCCTTACCTTCAGATTCTCCCTGCATAATCCTCCCCACTGATCAAATCCATTCTTCAAAGCCACGATTCAGCCCACTGTTTAGCCCACTGCAGCAAGGAAGGGAAAGATGAGAAAACATCTCCTTAGCTCAGTTCTTGACATGAGGGGCATGAGGGATGTTGTCTCCTAGTATAGAACAAGGCTGACTTGGGCGATTAGGCCATTTTCCATGTCCTTGTAGGTTATTTCTTCATAGTTTGGCTTTATCGTCTGTTTGGAAGCTTTGTAATTCCTCTCAACACTGCAAATCTTCATATTCAAATTATGTCAAAGCCCAGAGAGAATTTTTCTGGACTGAACAGACTTGTCTGGTCAGCATGGAGAATCCAGGGCTGTCTATATTTTGTAATGATCATGACCCCAAATGGTTGGACGCCAGCACGACTGTGGAGAAAGAAGACCAGATGGGAATCAGGCGTCATGGCTGTTCCCAGCGGGGTTTGCCAGGATGGCAATGCCTGCTTTCCTTGTGTTTGGGCCCACAGGGTTAGTTTGAGGTGATGAGTTGTGAACAAAAGAAACATGTGACACTTTCACACTAAAGCATTTAATTGATGGTGTGAGAGCCTGGAGCATTGGAGCTGGTGGCAACTCCATGGGTGGGGGCCCTCACACACACACACACACACATACTACCATAATTAACTCATTCCTCAAGGTCCGTAGGGTGACATTCCTCCACTAATAAAAAAAAAATGTAAACTCACATTTCAAAAAGCATTTCTGATCATTTCTAACTTATTGTTTTGGCCAGTGTCTTGTCAGATCTGATTAGATCATCATTGTTTTCCTACCTAATAAATTAGCTGCAGAACTTAATCTCAGAGTCCAAACGTCACTCCTCCCTCTTTCTTACTGTTCACTCAGGCTTATTACCATCAGCGTTAACTTCAAACCACAGAGATGCTCTTAAGCCATTTGTCTATTTTATGAGGACCAGTGGAGTTAAAGCTAGATTACATAATCTCTAACTCAATACAAATTAAAAATTATGGGCATACAAAAGAGTGCATTGACAAGTGAGGGCATCACGTTAACCCTCCTTGGGTAGGAACTCCCACTTTTGTCCCTGTCTCTCCTACACGGTTCAGAAACATCCAGCATGGGAACCAAAGATTCCATGGTCCACTCATATGTTAGATATTGCTAAGTGTAATTTCTATCTTATTTTTAAAAATTATAAAAACCCTGCATTTTATTGATTTAAAGACAATTCATTTTTTCAGATTTTATTCTAATATTTCTGTAATTAGAACGCATCTTATAATCATATCATGTCATATTTTAATTGCTAGCTTTTAAAGACTTCTCCTAATGTACATAAAATAATGGTAATCAATGGTATCTGCAGGAGATAAAGTATGGCAAATAGAAATTCTAGATTCTTCTTCTCTTGAACCAAAGGGACTGTTTTTTGTGATCACTTTTAGAGGCCAGTGCTCTAGAGCCTTGCTACTCAGAATGTGTTTTAGGACTAACATGAGCATCACTGGGGAGTCTGTTAGCAAAACAAGTGGCCTAGGAAAGGGTAGCACACCCCCGTTCAAACATTGAGCTGGTCGGCAGGGTAGGGTGGTGCGTGCCTGTAATACTAGCACTCTGGGAGGCCGGGCAATAAGATCACTTGAACTCAGCAGTTTGAGACCAGCCTGAGCAAGAGTAAGATCTTTGTCTCCACTAAAAATAGAAAAGGTAGCCAGGCATCATGGTGTATGCCTATAGTCCCAGCTACTCAGGAGGCTGAGGCTGGAGGATTGCTTGAACCCAGGAGTTTGAGGTTGCTGTGATCTAGGCTGATGCCATAGCACACTAGCCTGGACAGTAGAAAAAGACTCTGTTAAATAAAAAGGGGGGTGCGCCTGTGTCTCAGTAGGTAGGGTGCCCACCTCATATACTGAGGGTGGCTGGTTTGAACTCGCCCTGGTCAGCTAAAACAGCAGTGATAACTGCAACAGAAATAGCTGGGCATTGTGGCAGGTGCCTATAGTCTCAGCTACTCTGGAAGCTGAGGCAAGAGAATCACCTAAGCCTAAGAGTTGGAGGCTGCTGTGAGCTGTGATGCCACAGCACTCTACCGAGGGAGAAAAAAAAAAAAAAAAAAAAAGAAGAAGAAGAAGAAGAAGCCGAAGGGAGAAAAAAGAAAAAGAAAAGGAAGCACCTGAGGCAAAGGCTTAAATAGGCCCCAGCCAAATTGCAACAACAACAGAAAAAAACAGCTAGGCTTTGTGGTGAGTGCCTGTAGTCCTAGCTACTTGGGAGGCTAAGACAAGAGAATCACCTAATCCCAGGAGTTGGAGGTTGCTGTGAGCTGTGTGACACCACAGCACTCTACCAAGAATGGTAAAAGGAGACTCTGTTTCTACCAAAAAAAAAAAGCCCTTCCCCTAGGTGGCGCCTGTGGCTCAGTGGGTAGGGCACAGGCCCCACATACCGAGGGTGGCGGGTTCAAACCCTCCCAGGCCAAACTGTAACAAAAAAATAGCTAGGCAAGCTAGGCATTTTGGCAGGTGGCTATGGTCCCTGCTACTCAGGAGGCTGAGGCAGGAGAATCACCTAAGCCCAGGAGTTGGAGGTTGTTGTGAGCTGTGACACCACAGCACTCTAGACAGTAAGACTGTCTCTCTAAAAAAAAAGAAAGAAAAGAAAAGCCCTGCTCCTGAGGCCCTGAAGTTTGGAGCTTGTCCAATGAGTGCATATACTACATTTGATGCTAGCAGACCTCCCTCAAATTAAGTGTCTCATCCACCTGGCTGAGGTCTGCTCTTTCAGACTCAGCTCTGGGGGGACCTCATCAGTGGTGTGCAGGTAAACGTTTAGCAACTGGCCCCCTGGGAAGGGGGAAAAAAACTTGATTTGTCACATTTGACAGTTTCCATGTATAAATTTTCCTTCCATGGCTGATTTCCAGCTGCAAATGATCATTCTGTTTAGCATTCCTAGAAATTTGACAACCAGCTCTGTAGAGCCAGTGGGCAATCGCCCTAGAAAGTCCTTCCTGAGTCCTCCTCCTCTCCCTTTTCCAAGGCTGGGTAAGAACCACACCATTTGTGCATTTCTTCTTCAAGTCAGACCCACCCTGTGCTCTTTATTCAGCCTTTGGCAGGCAGAATAGTGCCCCCCACCAAAGATGTCCGGGCCCTAATCCGCAGCACGTGTAAGTATGATCTGCTACCTTACCAATCAGCTGCCCTTCGGATGGGAAGATCATCCTGAGTTATCTGGATGGGGCACATGTGATCTCCCCAGTCTTTGTAAATCAGAAAGACAGACAGGCGAGTCAGAGTGATACAATGTGAGAAAGGCTTGATCGGAGTCAACAGAGGGGGCCACAAGCCAAGAATGTGGATGCTTCTGGAAGTGGAAAAAGGCAAGAGAAGGGATTCTCCCTTGGAGCCTCCAGAAAGGAGCGCAGCCCTGCATTGCAAACACCTTGATGTTAGCAAGACTGATTTTAGTACGATAGCTAAGAGGGAGACCCATGTTGAACTTCTAACCACTAAAATTATAAAGTAATTCATCTATGTTATTTTAAATAAATAAGTTTATGGCAATTTGTTACCTCAACCCTAGAAAACTAATATAGTCTGGTCCTTAATCTTGGCTACACATTGGAATCATTAGTAATATATAAAAATTACAGACGTCTGGGTCCCTCCAGCAGAGAATCTGATTTCATGCCGGCCTAGGCATTGGGACTTTCTAAAGCATGGGCAGAGGGAGCTCAGGCCTCCTGACGTTTGAGAATGAGTGCTGTAAAACAGTGCAGCAGTGTCTGACAGCCTGTTAGAAATGTAGTACTTCAGCCCCTCCCTCAGATCTATAGAATCAAAATCCGCATTTTACAAAGGCCCTGGGTGATTTGTATGCAGACCAAATTGAAGGGGTGAGTCACCAGCTCCTGAGCACACCCAGCACAGTGCCCGGCACGGGGCAGGCACTGAGGAAACTCTGAGTACGTGGGTAACTGATTTCTGAGCAAACTGAAATGCTCGAATGCTAGAGGGCCACAGAAGGAATCTGATGGTTGCAGAAAGGTCTAAGATGACTCTTTAAAATTGTTCTTTTAAGTAGGGCAGCTCTTTATATTTTAACTTATATATTTTTTAACATATAAGGCAGATAAAAGCAGCACCAACAGTTTTCCCCTGCTTAGCCGCACCTTTGGCCCCAGGAGCCCTCCCTGGCTGCTCCTCTGAAAACTGACAACACAGCAGAACACGCTTGCTGGAAGAGAGGACAGGGTGGGGCCTAGAAAACAAGATGCTGGGTACAGGAGGCCTGGAGCAAAAGCAGGTGGGGGTGGGGAGGGACTCACAGCAAGGGTCACTCCTGGGGGTCCTTAAGCAGATAGAAAGCAGAACAAGTTCACTGGAGTCCAAGGTGTCAGGCCTAACCAGAACTGAAGAGGCCTAGTGCAAAAGGAGGATGAGGTCAGGGTCCTACTGCAAAGGAGGATAAGGTCAGGGTCCAGAGGTGACTACTGGGCCAGGAGAAAAGGCAGAAACAGAGCCCAGACAGCTGAGAGGGCTTAGACAGGGCGAAAGGGAAGGGCATGCTGGGGTGCCCTCTACCCATTGGTCATTTCCATCCATGTGTCATTTGATTCCAGTCACAGAATCTGGGAAGAGAGTCCAATTGGCCTATTTGGGGTCCATATCCCCCTTAGCAGGAGGAGGACTGGTTGCCTCTGTCAAACACATATCCAACAGGAAAGAAGAGACCCCCCCCCCCAGAATTCAAAGTGCTCACAGGAGTGGACAGTCAACAGACAGCACCTGGTTATGCGCAGGTAGGGGTTATGCCCACCTTTCAGACAAGAAATTCAGGCTCAAGCTGGTTAGAAAGCTTGCCCGTGTTTGTATAGAGAGTGAGTGCCAGCCCTGGGCTTGAGCTCAGGCAGTCTGACGCAGAGGCAGAGCTCCGTGGGAGGCAGCACATCTGGTAAGAGACTACTGCCTGCAACTGGGGCATGAGGACAGGGCAGGACCAGCAGCAGCCCCATGCTGAGCAGCTTGGGAGGCCCTGCATCTCTCTGTCCAGGATAGGATTGGGCTGACCCTGCAGATGGGGGCTTGAAGGAGCCTCTCTGGTTGGTACAAAATGGGGGGCACCATCCTTCCTCATCACCAGGCAAACCCACTGATCCTCAGCTGCAGAGGGCTGCATACCCTCTTCTCATTTTAAGCCCCTGTATTAGTCTTCCAGGGCAGAGTAACAAAAAGTGCCACAAAGACTGGGTGGCTTAAACAATGGAAATGTGTTGCCTCTTAGTTCTGAAGGCTAGATGTCCAGAATCAAGGTGTGCGGGCTTCCTCTGGGAAGGCAGAATCTGCTCTGGGCCTCTCTGCTTGGCTTGGAGATGACTTTTTTCTCCAGTTCTCTTCACATCATCTTCCCTTGACACGTGTCTGTCTCTGTGTCCAAATTTTCCCTTTTAATAAAGTCAAGTCATATTTAATTAGGGCCCACCATAATAACCTCACTTTAACTTGATTATCTTTATAAAAACCTTACCTTCAAGTAAGGTCACATCTTAAGGTACTGTGGGTTAGAATTACAACATAATGGATTTGGGGTGGGAAGATACAATCCAGCCTATAACAACCCCCTTCTTGGTGCCAAGAGAAAATTACTGGCTGGTGTCTACTCCTTCCTGACTCAGGGCAGGACTGTACCTGGGGTGTGTTATTTCCAGAAGCTTTGGAACATCCACCATATACTTGGTGCTAAATCCCAGCCCTTCCAGAACTCATGGATGGGTAAGGGAGAAAGAGGTGTAAATGAATGATATCACAAGGCATTAAGGGCCACACTGGAGGAACTTCAGCACAGTGGGGAAGAGCTCAGAATCTATAACCATATTGTGGGGTTGCAATTTTGGCTTTGCCCCTTACAAGCTGTGTGTCCTTGGCCTCTCTGTACCTTTGTTTTCTCATCTGTAAAACAGTCATAATAAAACCGACTACTTCATTGGCTGCTATAAGGATTCTGTGAGTAAATAATGTACAAGTGCTTAGCAAATCTCATACGGTATAAGTGTTTGTTAAATAAAACCATTAAAAGTGGACCCAGTGCCCCAAGGAATCCCAGAGGCAAGGCACCTAACCCAGATTCAGAAGGCTGTTAGGAACTGTCAGGGATGCTTCCTAGAGCTTTACCCGATGGAGGCTTCTGAGAAGGACAAGGGGGATTGTCTGCAGCATGTCATTAGAGAGGGACAGGGGTGAGGGAATGGGGGTGTCAGCTCCTTGGATGTGTCCCCCACTCTTCTTCCAGCTAGGTGGGGACATGGTGGGGACAGGCTAGGCCAGCTCAGCCATATGAATTGGTTCTTGAAAGAGAAAATGTCAACCGAAAGAAGCACAAGCCCATCTGAGCCCTGTGTGAAGGCTTCCTGCTGCCTGGAGGTAGGAAGGGCCTCACTCCTGCCCCCCACGCCCATCAGTTCTGTAAGATCTGAATCCAAGTCCAGCTACCTGCCCTTACTAAGTCCGCATCAGAGTTGCCTCACTGGAGTCCATACATCCAGAGGGTTTTTTGAAAAATGAAGCTAAGACTGATTAGAAACCCAACTGTTCTTTAACCCTATCTCAACCCTACTCTCATCACCAAAATTGTTTTAATCCCCTCACAGGCCTTCTGTCGTCATCCAGTCATTGCTGGCTAAACTGCAGGGCTTTGGGGGGTTTTTTTGGTGGTTTTTAGCCAGGACCGGGTTTGAACCCACCACCTCTAGTATATGGGGCCGCCTTCCCACCGACACTGCCCGATAAACTGCAGTTTGAAAAATTGTCCATGTCCCAAAGACTTGGACTTAAAACTGCAGTTTTAAAAATTGTCCATGTCCCCGGAGGGTGGAGGGCATGGATAATTAAAGGCAATCTCACTCTTACAAATGGCAACTACAGCCACCTTTGATGTGAGCAAGCGCTAATGAGCTCTTTTGCTGATAGGTGGAGAGAGGGCCACAGAGAGGTGTCAAAGGCACTACCCACAAAATTGGCAACTGCAGAAGAGGCAGATGCCATTTAAAAGGCTTCCCTCTAAGGTCTGTAATCAGAAATGCAAACTGGGACTCACATATGACCAAGCCATGCCCCAACCTCTTGGTCCAATTGCAGGGCCATTGTTCCCTCTCTCTTCCTAAGTGCTCCAAGGAATATAGATCTGATGCTGAGATCTTTCATTATTTCCATTTCTTGGCTTGTTTGAAATTTGTTTCTTTACTGTGTTGTGAATGACACTGAGGAAGAGGTTAATAAGGATAGTGCCCCCCACCCCCCAGCCTCCACCCATTGTTGATGGGGTATTTCCACGGAGACAGGCCCCAGCCTGGGGCTGTTTCCTCTAGAGAGGTCACATGCACTGAGGCCTGAAGGAGGCCAGTGTGCGGAGAGGAGGAAGCCTGAGTTCCCCACATTCCCCACGTGTTACTATTGATGTGTGTGTGTCTGCCAATACATCGAAACTACAAAAGAGCAGCCATCAGGTGGCTTGGACGGGGAGGCAGCCGCACTCTGGGGAAGGATGAGGGGATGGAGAGAAAGAGGGAGTTTCTCAGAATCAAATTTGCCAATCCCTGGAAGCCCCAAACAAGCCACTGGACTTGCTGTCTGCAGCTGTCCCAGAGAGGAAGGAGCAGGCGGTGTCTGAGACCATGAAGTAGAATCGCATTAAAGTCGTGATGCCTGAATGACGGGGCTCAGCACACCTGCTCCCCTTTGCAGACAAGCTTCCATAGGGCCAGAAGCCCCCACCGATGCCCTGTAGTGTTCTCACTGACGGGGATACAGGCTGGTGCAGACACTGCTGTGTTGGCCGAGGGGTGAGGGGAGGATGCCAGCTCTGCAGTGTCACTGAAGACCACTGAAGGAAGATGAGGGGTGGTAAAAGATCACAGTGACTGGACTAACATTGTGAGTTCTGTTTATTGAGCCCTTATTCCAGGGTGGGCACCCCATGTGTGTGGCACAGACCCCTGGGATCCTAGAATCCCAACAGTGGGAGAGCTGCAGACCCCTACCCATTAATTTTGTTCCAACACATATGTGTTGGGGTGTCTTAACATAATCATCACAGCAACCCTAAAGGTAGGATGCATTATTCCCAGTTTGCACATGAGAAAACTGAAATGGAGAGAAGGTAAGGGATTCGGTTAACAGCTTCTAAATGGCAGAGTGTGGATCCAAAGCCTGACTGGCCTGTCTCCAAGGCTGGTGCTCCTGAAGTCTCGCCCCGCAAATACTCACTAGGGGAGGCCTAAGCACAAACACAGGGTCAGGCAGGTCCCTGGCAGGACACTTGCCCGGGTGCATCCCTGAGGGTCAGAGGCAGCTCAGCAACTGTCTCTACCGGTCACGGAAGCTGATCACTGTGGAAATGTGGAGAGCCAGGTCATCGTGCCTGTTTTAGTCAAAAAGTAATTTCCCAAATTGGGTGCTTTAAGTATTACTTAAGTATTACTTTAGCTTTAAGTAAAGCTTTTACTTGGGTGCTTTAAGTATTAAAATTAATTTGCAACAGCCCGCAACTGCTTGTGACATATGCCCCAGTGGTTCCCAAAGGAAGCAACATGTAAGAGCCAGTTTCCTGAACCTCTACCCCACTGATTCTGAGCTTGGTCTGGGATGGGCCTCAGAAATCTGAATTCTAAGCCACTTCCCAGGGACTCTGAGTCAGTCCGCCCACAGGCCTGCACTGAGGAACCCTGCCGGGAGGATGCTGTGCCTTCTCCATCTCATCATGGGGTGTGGGCAGAAGGGCACTAAGATCAGGGTCAGGAGGCCTGGCTTCTGATCTCAGCCCAGCAGCTCCCCAACTATGGGGCCTTTTTTTTTGAAGACAGTCTCACTTTTTTGCCCTGAATAGAGGGCTGTGGCATGAGCCCAGCTCACTGCAAATTCCTGGGTTCAAATGATCCTTCTGCCTCCACCTCCTGAGTAGCTGGGACTGCAGGTGCCCATCACTATGCCCGGCTAATTTTTTCTGTTCTTTTAGAGATGGGATCTTGCTGTTGCTCAGGCTGGTCTTGAACTCCTGAACCAAGGGGTCCTCCCAGCTCAGCCTCCCAGAGTGCTAGGATTACAGGCATGAGCCACTGTGCCCGGCCGCTGTGTGGCTTTCACTGCCTTCTCTGGCCCTCAGTGTCCTCCCAGGCTGTGGGACTGGATGTTCTCTGAGGCTTCCTAAAGCCTTGGAGCGGACGGTCTTGAGGCAGGGCCCTGGCCTTGCGGGTCAGGAACGGAGATGCTGTCTCAAAGGCAGCGAGGAGGGGAGGAACCTGGGGGAGAAGGGAGGCGAGAAGGGAGTTGATAGACAGTTGTGATTCTGCCAGCCAGTGAGTACCCAATAGACTTCTACACAGTCCAATCCCCTGGGCCTGGTTTCCTGGAAACTTGCAGCCCCAACCAAGGAAGGGCTGATTGACTGGACTCTATCATGCTACAGACAGATTTCAGAAAGATTTGAGACCACAACAGGTACAGGGTGGAGATTCTAGTGAGTGGGGCTGTGGGGGAGATGTAGGTGGTTGGATTCTCCCTGCTCTGGTGCTAACCGTGTGTGTCTTTCCTGAGTTCCTTTAACTTTGGGTCTCAGGGCCACACCATAAAACAAGGCCCTGGGATAGACCTATACCCAGAGCTTCTTCTAGGCCTATGATTTGATGATTTGGAGACATCCCTTCCACCGTGCTGTACCCTGCATCTTGTAGAGCCTGTCACGTTTGCCAAGCTGTTGAAGACAGCCCCACATTGCTCCACACATCAAAGGTGAATGAAGAGTGACGGAGGGAGGAAGCTGTCACAAGCCTCAATTTTATACAAATGAAACATCTCAGTTCAGAACTGCCACTTGTATGTCTGCACATGCTCAAAATTAATGTGCCATTACTACTCGACAGCCTGTTTCTAATACTGCAGCCGAAATCACTTTGCTCCTGAAGCAACATTAGGAGGGGGCAAAGCACAGCACCAGCTGTGCCCGTGCAAATGTCTTTGTGTTGGGAGCGAGATCCTCCTGGTGCTTTCATTAATCTGACTACAGAGAAACTGAGGGGACAGAGACAGTGTGGGGGGAGAAGGGGCGTGGGAAGAAGGTGGGAGGGCAGGAGCAGCCGTCCCCGCTGTAGAGCGGCTGGAGAGCACAGTGGGGCTGTGTTGTGGCAGGTGCCCACACCCAGTCCTAGCCTTGACTGTCAGCCCCTGGAGCAAGAGCCATGATGCAGCAGAGGACTGTGCCTGTCCATTTAGCATGGACTTATCAAGCCTCAGGGGAGGAGAAACTGCAGGGCTACATGTATGGAATGCACCATCTTTATCTACCACCATCTTGCACCACTAATCGGCCTGATTCCTGCCACTGGGAGACACCTGCAAGGCCCAGCTGGAGGAGGCCTCGCACAAGGGAACCCCCTGGATAAACAAACTGGTGGGCAGGGCAAGGCCATGTAAAGCTCTGCTTCTGTGACATCGGGGATCTTCCTCTCTGCTCTCCATCATTCTGCCCTAATTCAGCTCTTTGTAAACCTCCCCTGGATGTCATGAAGGCCTCCTCGTAGTCATGAGACCACGTTGTAACAGCAAGGAGCTGGGTAAAAGAGATGGGGCCTGGGGCCATGAAGTAAGATGATACATCAGTGTCTTGAGGTCCTAACTTCACCATAAGACCGCTTTAATTTATTATTTAAATCATAGTCATAAGAGCAGTCTTGTTAATATCTTCCTCCCTCCCTTCCTTTCCTCCTTCCTTTCTTCCTTCCTTCCTTCCTCTGAGACAGAGTTTTGCTCTACCAGCAAGGCACTATCATAGCTCACTGCAGCCTAGAATTCCTGGGCCTAAAGTGACCCTCCCACGTTAGCCTCCTAAATCTCTGGGATTACATAAACAAGCTGCTACACCTGCCTAATTTTTTTAACTTTTTGTAGGGACAAGGGTCTCACTATATTGCGCAGCCTGGCCTTGAACTCCTGCTCTCAAGCGATTCTCCTTCCTTGGCCTCCAAAAGTGCTGGAAACTGTGGGAAAGGCCCCATACCGAGGAACTTTGCCGGGAGAGGACGTCACTCCTCTGCTCCCTCATTTTCTCTCCAACTAACCAGTCTCCCGGCTTCCACATTTTGTGCCCCATTTGTGCCCCTTAGTCCTGCCAGATAAACCTCTCAGAAGCCCAGTTTGGCAGATCATGCTGCTGCTCACAGACCACTCAGTTTCAGCCTGACTGAGAACAGTGTTCACAGGGACAGCTGTCATTGCAGCTATTCACTATCTGCTACCTTTTAGAAGCTGTTATCCATGCTCTGCACGCATCGCCACATGTAATCTTCATGCGATCCTATTAGCTGTTATTACTACCCCGATTTTATATAGATGGGAATTCTGAGCTTCAGAGAAGCTAAGTTGCTGTGGTCACAGTGTAAAAGTGACAGAGCCAGGATTTGAACCCTCAGCCTGTTTCCTTGCCACTATACTCCAGCATCCATCTGTCCTTCCAAGTGTCCACGAGGTAAAGGTCAGAGCTGGCCACATTAGCAGTAATTTTGGAGTGCACTTTCCCAAGACACATTCTGGGGAATGAATCCTGGAGACGCTGGACAGAGAGGGGCCTGCAGGTCAAATACCCACAGGAGAGGCTTTCACTTGTGTCTGCCCTGGAGGTTCACTGTGCACAGCAGCTCCGAGATGTTCTCCCAGGAGGGAACAGTCTCTCTCTTCATGACTGGGCTGTTTATTGAGATGTTCTTTGCGTCTTGTTCTCATTGTAGTGTTCCTCCCCCAACCCCCTGGGAAAGTTCTTGGCCTTTTGCGCCCTCTTGGCTGAGGGGAGATTTGTTTTGGAGGATCTCAGTAGCCCCTGTTGACACATTCTTTCTGCTTTTGACTGGGGAAACTCTGCTAGATCCTCCCAGAAGGAAGGGAGGGAGGAAGGAAGGAAGCAGGCGAGTGCTTTGCCCAGTACAGAGGGCGAGGGAGGCGAGAGCAGAGGGAGTAGAAAGTCTTCAAGAGGAGGAGGGAGCAGAGGTTGACAGGGTGGGAATTCTGGGGGAAACTGGAATTCTAGGGCCCCTTGGGGCTGTAAGGACTTGGTGGTGAGTAGGAGGAAGCAGGGTCCCAGCATAGAGGCTCCGGCCTCTGCAAAGTGCCCTGAGCCCAAACCTGGCATGCGCTCAGCAGAGCCATGCTCTTGGTGCGGCTGTGCAGGGCCCCGAGCACACTGCTGATGTCACTGCAGCCTGAGCCCTGCTGCATGTCAGACCTCAGGACGCGCCGTAACCCTGGAGGGCCGAGGTCAGGACCAGGAGGAGCTTTTTGTGGCAACGGAGGGTGAATTTTTCATTCACCCAGAGGGTTGGGGGGGGCGCTCAGGCTCAGTCAACCTGACTTTAAGAAAATAAGGTAACATGTGAGTTCTTACATATCCAAGCTTGTATTTGAATTCTTACCCATCATGTTTGATAAGTCAGGATTTTTTCTTTTTTTAAATTTTGGGATAGAGTCTCACTCTGTCACCCTGGGTAGAGTGCTGTGGCATCATACCTCACAGCAACCTCAAATTCTTGTTCTCAACTGATCCTTTTGCCTCAGCCTTCCAAGTAGCTGGGACTACAGGTGTCCACCACAATGCCCACCTATTTTTTGGAAATGGTGTCTCACTCTTTCTCAGGCTGGTCTTAAACTCCTGAGCTCAAGTAATCCACCATCTTGAGCCTCCCAGCGTGCTAGGATGGTTTGTTATTTTTTTTAAACACACATAAAACCTGCATTAGCAACCATCAGAAATGCTCGTCATTAGATTACCTTTCGGGAAATTCTGACTTCAGAATGCTGGCCTCCGTATTTGTGACTTACCCCCCCATGACTAATGCATCTGAGTAGACTCCGTAAGTAAGACAAGGGCAGGGAGAGGGAGAAGGGAGAGCGGCAGAGGGAGAAGGGAGATGGGCAGAGAAAGAAAGCAAAGGAGTCAAGGGGATTGCACTAGAGAACAACAACAGAAAGGGACAGAGAGGAGAGGGGAGGAGAGACTGGAGGATGGGGGAGGGGAATCCACTGGGCAGGCAGGTGGGAACTTGGCCACGCTCCTGAGAACACCTGGGACAGGCCAGCACCCCACCTGGCCCTTGAGTAAAGCAGACCCCGGTGTTGCAGCACCAGATGGGCGCTCTGTGAGAGGAAGGAGAGGGCTGGGCGGGAGACTGAGAAGAGGCCCAGCCGGCTCTGAGGACAGAATCCTTTCGGAGAGGTGTCCTGGTATGCATGACATCCCACAGAACAGAGGACTGGAGTAGAGTCACACAGCTAGAGGCTCTGTACCTGGGCTCTCTCTGCCTGTCCAGAGAGCAAGGCTGATGGCAGGTGCCTCCTCCCGCCCTCCCCCATGAGTTTCCTCCCTCGTTGCCCTCCCCCCTTCTTCAGAATCACTCCTCCCACCTCTCTTCCAGGCACCTCCAGGGAGGACATCTAATAAACCCACCCTCATCGAGTGGCTTAATTTGTTATCTCGTGTGGGGAGAGAAAGGAAACTATCTGTAATTGTGGGATTTTCATAGACAGTGCCTAGACGATGGGAAAGATGCTTTGGAAGGAAGGGGATCAAGTATTTTGGCCCTGGCTTTTCTTAGAGTGAGACAAATGACTAAGCTAAGAATGCCGACTTTGACCTTGGAACTGAGTGGTGAAGCGAGCTGGGAGTCAGGAGACTCCGTACAGACCTGCCTCGGCAGGTTGGCTGGGGGACCTGGAGCAGGTCATTAGCCCAAGGCACCTTCTGTCCCCAGGTGGGTGGAACTGAAGGATTTGATTCTCTAGCAGGGTACCTCCCAACTCCAATATTCTATAGCTCTGTAAGTGAAGTTCACTGTAAAAACTGAGTAAAATTTACAACCCAGTACAGATTTGAGATGCCCATGGTTGTTACTGAGCTGTATAGATATACCCTGAGCACTTATTCAGACAGCTGTTCTTAGTGGTACTTTGCCCTCGGGAATCAGTGTTTCCAGGGTCATGTGTACATTGATGGAGTGAGGAGAGATGGGGACAGAGAGTCTGTGATCTCTGCCTTTCCCTCTCTCCTGGCCTGGGCCCCAGAGAGAATACCGACTTTAGGGCTGGGACCTGAGGCCCAGCCTGCCCCGGTCTGGTCTTAGCAGAGGAATACATAACACCATGGCCCTACCTTAATCCCCTTGCAAGCATTATTCCCTCAAAAGCCTCAAGGTAATACACTCATCAGGACTTTAGGAGATGAATGGCAGAAGCCCAAGTCAAACTAATTTAAACACAAAAAGGAAATTTATTGACTTAGATAACTGGGATTCAGAAATGCGTCTGCTTTCAGACATGGCTGGAATTAGGAGATCCAACAGTTTCCTTAGGACTCTCTTTCTAACTTCTGCTGGGCTCCATTTATTAGCCTATTTCCTGCACTGCAGTCTCCCATTCTTTCATTGTGTCAGCTCTGGCAGAAAGAACCTTTCTCAGTAGTCCCACCAGAAAGGGCTGATTGACCAGACTGGGTTGTATGCTCCTTCCTGAATCGAGTCTGTGGTCGGGGAGGATGAAGTACTCTGATCAGGCATAATCAGAGGCACAAGCCTCCCCACTGACTAGGAGAATGAAGTAGGCATTGGTCACATTTAGACCCCATGGAACGGATTGCCTACAAGAAAGAAGGGGCTAGAGAAGGGATTCTAGACAGATGAAAACATCAGATTTCTTCAAATAGAATGCTTTAAAGCCCATTATACAGACAAGAAAACCGAGGTAAATAACTGGTAAATAACTCACCAAGGTTCACAAAGGTAGGAAGTCGCAGACCCTGGACTTGAAGCCACATTGCTCTGGCCTTTACATGTTTTAACCACTACACTCTGCTAGCTCCCAGCATGCCCAGCATCCTCAGCTATCCCATCTCGGAGTACCTCGGCTTGTCGCCTAGGGCTCCCCAAATAACGGGTGTTGCACAGAGCTACACAATGCATTCGAGACTCCTGGCCCCTGGAGGAACCTGCTGCTCTGCTCCGCTCCTCTTCTGCCTTTCCCTAGTTGGAGGGAAGGAGTTGGGCAACTGTAATCTTGCTTGTCTTCACCTGTTCCAAGGTTGGATACACAAGTGTGTGGAAAAGGTTGAATGCCACCATTTAGGGCAGATGTCCCATTCACAGTGTGCTCTCACTGTCAGCAAACTGTAGGTGCATCACAAGTATTTTGTTCTGTTAAAGTTCAAATACTGGAGTAGGCAAGCGATTTCTCTTTTTATAAAAATAAACCAGAGAAGATTCAAGGTTATCCTTATAACAATGTCTACTGCATTTGCTTGTATTTTTTAATGCTTTTTTGAGTAGGAAAGAGAGAGGTGGAGTTAGACAGAGCACACAGGCAGGTACCTTTCAGCACCCTGGGGACAGCACCGGAGATTGCCTTGCTCATGTGCCCAACTGGGAAAGGGGTTGAGAGTTATTGATTTAACTCTTCAGCCCACGTACAGCCCTTCAATACCTACTTTCAATTCCACCAGGTAAAGATACGTTGGTTTTAAAAGCTAAAGCTGGGTGGGGAGAGTATTCAACAGTCACTCACATATTAGTGTGAATTATAGGACACTCTGTTCAAGAATAAAGCACTCTAGAAATCTCAGATGAATGGAGACATTTCTGAATATTTCCAGATAATAAAAACTTCTGAAGGACTAAAAAAAGTCCAACTTTAAAGTGAAGCTTTAAATAGAGTTGAAAGCTTTGAATTAATAGATAATTTTATGCAAAATAACTTTCACACCGGCAAGCGAGTTCCAAAGTGAGTGACAAAGTAGGCAGCTCGTTTTTTTTTTTTTCCATTGTGGCAAAGTGGAGCTTTATCCTCTCAGTTCTTTTTTTGTTCTGGATATTTTTAAGAGAGAGCCGGTCTGCCCATCCACGTTTATGGAAGCATGATTCACAATGGCCAAGAGGTGGAAGCAATTCAAATATTTATCAGTGGGAGAACCGGAGGAGGGAAAGGTGTACAAACACAACCGCATGTTACCCAGCCTGAGAAAAGAAGGACATTCTGACACAAACTACAATGTGAATGAACCTTGAAAACATTACGCTAAGGGAAATAATACAGTCACTGATAGACGGGTACTAGATGATTCTATTATACGAGCTACCTAGAGCCGTCAAACCCTTAGAAACAGAAAGTAGAATAGTGGCTGCCAGGGGCTAGGAATGAGGGGCAGGGCGGAAAAGTCGTATTATTGTTCAATGGGTATAGAATTATAGTTTTGCATGATGAAAAAGTTCTAGAGACCCCACTGCACAACATTGGAAATATCATTAACTAAATTGTGCACTTAAAAATGGTTAAGAAGGAGGCGGTGCCTGTGGCTCAAAGGAGTAGGGCGCCAGCCCCAGATGCTGGAAGTGGCGGGTTCAAACCCAGCCCTGGCCAAAAACTGCAAAAAAAAAAAGGTTAAGATGGTAAATTGTATTTTATGCATTTTAGCATAATTTTTGAAAAAAATTTTTAAAAGGAAGCAAGAAAAGAAAAAGAAAAAAACCAGAAAACTAGGGTTGTTCAGTCATTTGAGTTATTCAGTCATTTGAAACAAAAGCTGACAAAAGGCGGGGAATGGGTGTGGTGGCTCCTGCCTATAATCTCAGCACTTTGGGAGGCCAGGCAGGAGGATCACTTGAGGCCAGGAGTTGTAAGCAGCCTGGGTAACATAGCAAAACTCCATCTCTACGGATAATAATAAGAAAAAATTAGCCAGGTGCGGTTCCACATGCCTATAATCCCAGCTATTCAGGAGGCTAAGATGGGGAGTTTGAGGCTGCAGTGAGCTATCATCTGGCCACTGCTCTCCAACCTGGGCAGCCCAGTAAGATCCTGTTTCTAAAAAAAGAAAGGAGCAGGGGGGAAAGGAGAGAGCAATTGGTCCTAGAATCTAATTTTAGGAGTGTCTGGAAGTCTCTCATGGGCAAAAGAAGTGTACACAGAGTGATTTATTCCAAATAAGGAAGCAGGAAGAGCAGGGAGAGAGAGGGAGTGAGGGGCAAGTTGAGGTTAGAGTCTGAAGAAATAATTATTTTCAGCAATACACAAAAAAGAAAATAATGCAGGGATGCCATACTCAGTATTGTACCAAGTATCAAAGTTCTGCCACAGCAGTTACAAAGCCCTCGTGCTGCTGGCGGGGAGGGAGGGAGTTCTCAGAATTTATCAAAACAAAGTCTCGCCAATGCCAATGGTGAGGACTTGGGAGTTTACTCAGATAGCTTTCCCCTCCTAAGAAAATGGAGGGAAGTTGAGCGTATTAGTCCTCCTTGTGCTAAATCCCTGAGGCTATAATTTATAAAGAAAAAAGGTTTATTTGGCTCATGGCTGTACAAGGCTACACTAGAAGCATGGTGTCAGCATCTGCTTTTGCTGATGGCTTCGGGGAGCACCGAGCAAAGATGGAAGGGGAAGGGGAAGCAGGCACATCACTCGGCAAAGGGGGAGCACGAGAGGGAGGAGGTGGTGCCAGGCTCTTTCAAACAACCAGCTCTCCTGTGAACTAATAAAGCGAGGACCTAGTCATGATTGTGGGGAGGGCACCACACTATTCACGAAGGATCCACCCTATGACCCAAACACCTCCCACCAGGGCTCACCTACAGCACTAGGGATTAAATTTCCGAATGAGATTTATAGGGAACACTCAAATCATACCAATAAGGAATAATTGGGAAGCATGGAATCCTATGAAGATAAACAGACCAAAGCGGGGGCCATGGGTGGTCATAGGCTAGTTCATGGAGATGACAGAGACAAGAGGGAAAGAGACTGTGATTGGCAGCCTGGAGGCAGAGGGGCTGGCCAGCGAAAGAAGAGAAGGAAACAAACAAAGATGGATTTTATCAGTTTAGAACATTGCTGAAATTCGTTCTCCCTTCTCCCTCTGAGTGCTGAAATTTAATCCCCAGTGTTGTAGGTGGACCCTGGTGGGAGGTGTTTGGGTCATAGGGTGGATCCTTCATGAATGGTGTGTGCCCTCCCCATGATCACGAAACAAAATGGCTTTTACTTAGTCTACTAAGGTCCCTGCTATGTGCCACTCCAGTTGCTTTGAGCACTACGGGGTTGAGACAAGGCAAAAACAAATCCCGCCATGGGGAGCAGACCCGGTGACAGTGAGAGAGCTTCCAGGGACTGCCCCAGGCTCACTGCAGGATGAAAGGGGGAATGTGCTGGGTTACTCATGCCATGAGGTGATGTACACAAAGGCCACTTGGTGGAAACTCTGTCACACAGATGGCTACAAAAAAGCCAGCCTGGCCGGCAGCCACGCAGAGTACCATTGTAATGTGCAGCCCTGCCGGCCTGGGAGAGGGAGGTTGTGTTATTTGCCCTGCCCACTCTGGACAGAAGGATCCTCTCAGCCGTAGTTAGGTGGGGCTCTTTTCTCAGTCAGATTCCATTTATGAAAATCCTGGGAAGTGTTCTTTAATTTAGACTTCAATGAAGATAAGACAAAGGTTAATTGAGAATGGCTGAGTCTCACATTATGTAATAAGAACCACCTAAAATTTACTGTATTGTTAACTCAGAAAACTGCAGCAGAATTCTGATGTTGACTTCCGTTCCTTCCCAGCTAAGCAATTGATGAGTCTGCTGATTTTATCTTATCCAAGTCCAGCTGATCTGCTGCTTCTTTTCCACCCGCTTCTTGCTTCTTACAGGTCTGGGTTCAGATGGATTTTTTCCTTGTGTCAAGGCTCTTGTTACTAATTACAGAGAATTCTCAATCTCTACATCTGTAGTTTCACCAAGTTCAGATTTTAAATAACAAAGGCCACATCAATTGCTATCTAGGGAGGTTGCCTCTTCCAATGTGTTCTGCAAAATGCCTACAGTGGGTTATTTATAACCTAACCATGGTTCCCTTCTCCACTTGGAATGTGCTACTTTGCTCCACCGTCAGCATCTGCTTGCCTCCGCGCGGTTGCCTGTATAGTGAGCTGGGCTGGGAACTGGCTCCTTTTAGTAGCAAGAATTATTTCCGGACTGAACATCCTCTTCCCCCTTAGGAAAGAAACACGCATTCTAGAACACTTCTTGAGCAACATTATTCAACATCCTCTTTTGGCTTCAGCTGGTTTTAGGGTTTTACTCTTTACAAATTCGGTATCTATGGGTGGTGGCAAGAAAGAACTTGACGACTGGGCCCCTGTGGATGGATGTGAGTCTGGACGCTGTGCACAAGTGCCCATCCATGGAGGCGACTAGAGCTGAATTCTAGACTTTGTGCAAAGGCAGCAGCTCCATGTGCTGGTGGAGCCCTGTCCACACAGAAGGGGAATCCTTTTGGAATTTACACACTCTATCTGTAGGTTGGCAGCAGCCTTTCCTGACACAGGTGCTGTGGGGTGGGGAAATTAGCTTTTTAAAGAGCTAAAGAAAAGTTTACTAGGAAATGTCAGTATGATCACCCCTGAAGAGGAATCCAGCAATAAGCCATCAAACGACCAAAGATTAAGAGTCCAGGGCTCCCAGCTGACTCTCCACGGGGATGTGCTTCCTTTTTCAGTCTAACTCTTTTTCCCTCTCCCTCTCCCTTTATTTCCAAAAAGGCAAGACCTGACTATTCTATTTGAAATTGGGAGGAACAGAACTTAGATGATGCAACAAATACCACAGCGCCCAGCGGCCAGTTCAAAGATGCGTTAGATGCCGGAACGCCCGCTCCGTGCTCCCCTACCCAGCGGAGTAACTGCGGGACTGATTGCACTCAGCCACAGCAAAGGTGGCTGGGGGCCACATGCAGCCTGACTCACATCAGAGGGAGGCTTTGTTCAAATATTGCTTCTCCAGGCTTCCCTTTCATTCTCTCCTCTCTGGCACCTTCCCTCTTGCTGCTTATATTTGATGTGCTGGAATTCTCACTGCCTCCCTGACCAGGCTTCGCTTTGATTGATGTTCTTTGTTCTTTGCGTGAGTGGAGCACTGCTGAACGGAACAGCACTGAGCTTGGTCAACTCCAGTCGTTCCTCCTGTTCCTGCCTTTCCTGTTCTGGCACAGTAGTGAACGTGGGAACAAATGTTTCTGAGCACCTACAACGTGATACATGATTCTAGGAATACAGCAGTGATCCAGACAGTCAAAAATCCCTGCTCACCTGGTACTTACTAGAGGCGGCAGGGTGAGGGAGATAGACAATAAACAAATATATAAACAAGATGTAGAGTACGGCAGATGGTGACAAGTGTCAAAGAGAAAAATAAAGCAGGAGAGTGTGGAGATGGGGGAAGGGAGGAAGTTTGTTATTTTATAATGAGTGGCCAAGAAAGCGATGAATGAGAAGACGTATTTTCATTAAATATCTGAAAGAGGTGGGTGAACCTTGATGTATGCGAGGCGAGAAACTGCAGTGATCCTTTTGTAATTCCCAAGCTTCTGATTGGCTATACCAGGTCTGTAGTTTACGAATTCTTACCGAGTGTATTACTCGTTACTCTGACCAACTCATTACTCAGTTGCTGTGGAACAAATCACCCCAGACCTTAGTGGTTTAAAAATGACAGTGTTGGCTCGGCACCTATAGCTCAACCGGCTAAGGCGCCAGCCATGTACACCTAAGGTGACGGGTTCGAATCCCCAGCCCGGACCCGCCAAACAACAATGACGGCTGCAACCAAAAAATAGCTGGGCGTTGTGGCGGGCGCCTGTGGTCCCAGCTACTTGGGAGGCGGAGGCAAGAGACTCGCTTGAGCCCAGGAGTTGGA
>CAUYTI010068231.1:0-22198 GCA_963575145.1 Galago senegalensis
GAAAGAGAGAGAGCAATAAAAACATGAATTCAAGAGGAAGGAAGACATGAAGGCTGTGTTGACCAGTTTGATGGAAGTATTTCAGAATGCATGTGAAAACCCCCACACTGTACCCCAGAAGTGCATTAATGTACATAGTTAACATTCAATAAAAAAAAAAAAAAGAAAGAAAAAAATTAAAAAGAAAGGAATGCCAAAAAAAAAAGAGGAAGGAAGAGCTGGATAATGAAGAATGAAATGGGGAAAGAGAGAGGCCAGGAGTGGAGAGTGCAATTTCAGAAACTTAAAGAGTTTGATGGCCTTTTTTGTTTTTGCTGAATTTAACACAGGGCTGCAACTGTTTACAGACCATAAAGTAAATGCAACCGGGCAAAAAATGTAAGTTAAGGTTATTGATGGTGGAATGAAAATGCCAAACTGAATACCAGAAGCCAAATATAAACCAGATTTCTCTACTTCTAAAAATAAACATGCTAGAAATTGCTAAATAAATTATGTTAGAACAAGATTATATATGATAGTACTGTATGAGATATACATTACAACAAATTTGGAACATCATAATGCAGTGGAACACAGTACAGTTACTACATCTAGATTGTTAGAGGCTGTTCAAATTAAGTGGCACGGTAATAATCAACGTAATGTTCATTGAGTTAAACAACAGGACTTTATTTAGAGTGCTCATTACAGGGTAGCCCAAAGGGCTCCATAAAGAGGAAAAAATAACAAACCATATTATATTATATACTTGATATGTTAATACCTTTATATTTATATATCAACATGTGAAGAAATATTTTATAAATGTTTATTTATATTTTATTTTATAAATAAAAGTTCATGTAGCTACAATTTTCCATTTTCCCTATGTATGTGTGTATGTATGCATGTATACATGACAACATTTTTCTTTTTTTTTGAGACGGAGCCTCAAGCTATCCCCCTGGGTAGAGTGCCATGGCGTCACGCTCATAACAACCTCCAACTCCTGGGCTCAAGTGAGTCTCCTGCCTCAGCCTCCCAAGTAGCTGTGACTACAGACGCCCGCCACAACGCCCGGCCATTTTTTGGTTGCAGCCGTCATTGTTGTTTGGCAGGCCCGGACTGGGGATTCGAACCCGCCACCTTAGGTGTATGTGGCTGGTGCCTTAGCCGCTTGAGCCACAGGCGCCGAGCCTATGACAACATTTTGGACACTAGCTTTCAGACTGGAAGATCTCAAAAACAGATGTAGAAGTGGTAGTGTGATTATGGCGGATTTGTACTTTATTCTTTATACTTTCCTGTGATTTTCAAATTTTCTCTAATGAACTTGAGTTCCTTTATGATAATGTAAATTACTTTTATAGAGAAGCATGCTTCCATTAGCAATTCTGTTTTTCAATTATTTTTGTTAGTTATACTGGAATTAAAAACTCATTAGATACATTAAATGTAACATTTTTAAATGCTCAGGGTATATGTGCTCCCAACTGCTTTTAAAATGAAGTTGTAATTAGATGGAATAAGAGAACTGGGAATAGAAAAGTTCTCTGAAGGTAATAAGCAAAGATGTAAAATACTCTATTTCAAATATTGTAAAAAACCACATAAATGGTAATCTTTGGGACATATTTTACAGAGTGTAGTATATATGAATTAAAACCTGACTTTAAAGCCACTCATAGATTTTAATAAGTTTCCCAATTTCCAATTGAGCTAAACGTTAATTTTTGTATTATACAAAAATGAAAGAAGCAAAGCAAATTGAAAATAAGATTATAGAGGAAAGACTCCATCTTTCTAAAAGAATACACTATTTATAATCTATAAATGGTGAGATCATTCATTACATACTTGTCACATACGTGTTCATTAACAATTAATACGTGAAGCATAGTGCTAGGCTTCCTTGGGCAATATAGAAGAAATGAACAGCTTCCTCCCATCTAGTGGATTTTACTATGTGAAAATCAGTGTTCTGAGTCATCTGAGAGTAAGGGGAAGTTACTCTCAGTGTGAAGTTCAGGGATCAAGGAAGATAGAGAGGCTTAAGATAGTATTGCGGAGAAATAGGAGACCATGTCCACCAGACAAATGGTATATGATTGCCATGGCTTGGAGGTCAGTTGAAATGGTTCATGTACTTAATGATAATAACTAAATTATTCCACTCAGCAAACTGGACTCTGAAAAGAGAAGCGACTTAATTCTTTATCTCACCTCCAACTAGCCGTTTGAATCCTCTTTGGGGCCAGCTCTACCCCTTTACCTCCTCAGAAGAAATGACACTGAGGGCTTCTGACCCTCTGATCATCTCAGATAATAAAATGTCCTTTGGTTACTTCAGCCCCAACTCACAGCTCCAGCTTATGAATTAGTGTGCCCAGCACTACTATAATAAAGCTCTAAACTGCACTTCCAGCTTAAATATGCCTTGGACCTGCTGTCCTCATCCCCCAGGACACTGACCAACACCTATTTGTGGCCTGTTAGGGACCCGGCCACAAAGCAGGAGGTGAGCAGCGGGCAAGCACAGCAAGCTTCATCTGTATTTACAGTCACTGCCCATTACTCACATCGCTGCCTGAGCAGATCAGCAGCAGATTCTGATAGGAATGAGAACTCTACTGCAAACTGCACACAAGGGGTCTAAATTGTGGGCTTCTTACGAGAATCTAGTGCCTGATGATCTGAAGTAGAGCACGGGGGAGTGGCTGCAAATACAGATTATCATTAGCAGAGAGGTTTAACCACACAGAGACCATAATAAGTCAACTGCTTACAAATTCATATCAAAACCATCCTCCCTACCCTCCGGTCCATGGAAAAACGGTTTTCCATGAAGCCAGTCCCTGGTGCCAGAAAGGTTAGGGACCATTGCTTCAGACTAAAGGGCCTACAGTGGGGAATAGGATGCTCATTCCTGTTTCCCCATAGTGCTACTTTGGCTACCAAGGCATCCTCCAGGATGGAAGCAGAGACAGCAGGAAGGCAAGGGACGAAAGGTCATATTGACGGATGCAGATGCAACGCTGGTGTAGCTGCCCTCTGACTCCAGCTGGGGTTTCAAACTGAATTTTATTCTCTCATTCCAGCATGTGCCGCCTCCCCAGACCCCTCCTACTGGAATTTCTTCAGCTCAAGCAGTGCCCCTCCTTTAACCAGCTGTTTACAATCCCCTCTGCTTCTCTATCCAGTGAAATCTCCAGCCCCTTTTTGCTGAGGACCCATTATAAGAAGACCTCTGGGTTGGAATCCTTGTAACATGATTCAGACTCACATTCCTAGTGTGGGTTTTATTATTCGGTCCCTAAAAAACAGCTTTGCCCTGCCAAAATGTGGTCACTTCCTAAATGCAGTGCTGACACAGTTCTCCGCAGCCAATCTCTCACTCAAAGACATTTCTTCTTGGTCTCAGGCAAATGCCTACTTCCCCGAGTTTTAAAAGATACCTATCAAACTCTCCTTGGATTTCTTATTTGGTCACAGGAGGGGGCAGTGTCGGATAAAAAAGAACGCACAGCTCAAGGCAAGGTAAGGATCACAAAACCGGTAGTTGATTGAACAAAGAGTCCAATCTTAAGTTTGTCCTCCTGTGCAATTTCCCCAATACTGCTCAGCTTCCAATGTGAAGAAATAGAAGATGGTTGGGTTCAAGTTATGTCAAATAGGAATGAAGAAAAATAGAGCACAGCCCAGAGCAGTGATGCACCAAGAATCAAGGCTGGAGAAAGGAGGAAGGAAAGACCCTCAGTGGAGTAACGGGCTCAGGAAGGTGGGGAACGGAGGAGGAACAGTTGAGCAAACTTTATTGGTTGACTGGCTAAAGCAGTGGTTCTCAACCTTCCTAATGCAGCGATATATTTTCATTGTTACAAAGGGGTCACGACCCACAGGTTGAGAACCGCTGGGCTAAAGGGAATGGAAATGAGAAACAGCAGAGCAGTCACTGGCATTTGGCGCCTATGGCCTGGCCAGTGATTATGGGATTGTTGCAGGCTTAGAGTACTGGGGAGGAGAGCTGCTTTTCAGGATATAATAATGAACTCCATTTTGAACAAACTGAACTTGAGGGGAGAATAAGATTCCAAGGGGACAGACATGTCACCAGAGGGCTGGAGCTCAGAAGAACAGCAAGACTCAAGATGTACATTTCAGAGCTACAACCAGGATATTACTGAAAGTCAGAACTCAATTTCCACTTTTCTCCAAAGTGGAAATACTGAAATGCAGAGGTCAAGGACTGGCTGGGGAAATGCATCTTGTGCGAGGAAAGGGTATACACAGAACCTGCTAACAACAGAGGATGGAGCTGTCTGTCATCAGAGAGAAGGAGCTGCATCTGAGAGCCAAGCTCATCTCTCCAAAGAGTGCTTTAGCCCCACATATCTCCCTTTCCTTCCCAGTCACCTTTCTCATCTGGGTCTCACGTGTGGTCTCAGCTACTCAGGAGGCTGAAGCACAAGCATCACTTGACCCCAGGAGTTTGAGGTTGCTATGAGCTCTGATGACACCACCGCACTCCAGCCTGGGAGACAGGACAAGACTCTGTCTTTATTTATTGATTATCTATCAACAAATAGAGGAATTAATAGTTGAATAAAAATAAATTTATAAGTAAATAAATAAAATTGATCAAATAAAGAAATAACCTTCGTCTCCTGGTTATGCAACTAAACCTTCTACATCTTAAGCCTCGGGTTCCGCATCTGTAAGATGAAGAATAAATAGGATCTACCTTGCAGGGCTGTGCTGAAGGTATGTCGGGCAAGGGGTGATACGCCCAGCACAGAGCACAGACCTAGAAAATGTGAGCTGCCCTTGTCATCATCATTGCTGTTATTGGTATCATAGGCCTCTATTTAATCACCGGTTGCTCCTTTACAGGATGAGCAGCTCAAGCTTATTTCCAACTGCTTTGTCATCTTTCTCACCTCTCTCTGAGCCCTTCTCTCCGATGCAAATGGCACTGGGAAGGAGAATAACTCAAATACAGATTGCTGATACCCTGGCCTGGTCGATATACACGTGTTGCCATCATGATAATGGTATGACTTTCCAGTCTGATGTTCAGAGGTTACTATGGCCTCTTTGAGATTACACCTGAAGTTTAGAGACCTTGCCACCAGTTGGATGGTGGTTGCTGAATTATGACACTTATTTCCTATATTAGTTTTCTATTGCTTAATAACAAATTGCCACCAAGTTAACAGCTTAAAACAACACCCTATATATTAACTCACAGTTCTGTAGGCCTGAAATCTGGGCATTGCTTGGCTGAAATCAAAATATAGGCTGTGCTGTGATTCTCTGGGGCTCAAAACCCTCTAAAAAAGCTCGCTAGTTGTTAGAATTCAATTCCTTGTGGTTGTAGGACTAAAGTCTCCATTTCTTTCATAGCTGTTGATTGTCTCGGCACTTAGGGGCTGCCCCTCTCCATCAGCAGTTCACTACATAGCTGCATCCTTTCCTTCAGGCCCATGTTTTTCTTGGTTTCTTCCTCTGTTACCAGTCAGAGAAAACACTCTGCTCTCAAAGGACACCCAAGACAATGTCCTTTGTCCCATATAACATTCCGTAATTAAGAGAGTTGTATCTCATGAGATTCATATCTTCTACCTATAGTCCAGGAAGAATTACAGGAAGGCAAGGATCACTGGAAGCTATCTTAGAAGTCTGCCTGTCACGTTTATGTACGGAGCAGCATTTATGTTCTAAGCCTTGCATAAAGCACCGTGGGCACAAAGATTAGAGTTTGCCTTTGACCTGCTCATCCTCTTCCCAGCCACTAGCCATCGGTGGCTGCTGAGCACTCCAAGTGCAGCTAATCCAAATCGTGATGTCCTGCAAGTATGAAATGTACACTGGATTTCAAAGAATTAGTACCCCCCAAAAAAGCCTTTAAAATATCTCATTAATATTTTTATAGTGATTACCTATTAAAGTGATAATATTTAGGATATGTTGATTTAAATGTTATTAATTAATTTTGATTTTACCTGTTCCTTTTTACTTTTATAAAGTGCCTACCAGAAAACTTAAAGTCACATACGTGGCTTTCATTATATTTCTGTTGGACAGTACTGGCCCCAGGCCAAGAAAAAGATAATCCCTTTCAGTGTACGAGGCGCTATAGAGGGAAAGGCAATGGTGTTTTGGGGACACAAAGAGGGAGTGGTCAGTTAAGCTGGGGAAGAGTGAGAGCAGGAAAGGCTTCAACCGCTGGGTTTCCCGTTCATAGCAGACAAGGGAGAGCACACTCACCTGTGCGCAAGTCCTTTACCAAGAGGTAGGGATTCTTCATACAAAAGCGCAGAGCAATTTCTGGAGACTTCTCATTTTAGAAGACACAATTCAGAGCAAGAGTTTAGAACAAACACAAATGCCCAAATACAAGCTCGCACTCTTCTGACGCATCTTTAATTGCTCTGCAGCCACCTGCACGTTGCTTTTGCACACCCACAGACATAGCTAACTCTCTCGGAACTAAGCCACGCGGTCAAAAGCCTCCAGGCTGTGATCACGGACAGCAGCCTATCTTCCTAACTCTTCATAGGTGGCTATTGCTTTGGCTTTTGATCTCTCCAAAAGAAGACAGTTATTACCAGCTTAATTAGAGAGTAATTACCTTCTTGGCCTGCCAGTCAGTGCAAAGATCTCCTTTGACTTCTTAGCTTAGGACAAATCAGAAAAAGAAAGAAGAATTGAAGTGTGATCCACAAAATTTTTTTTTATAGTGGCTTTTTTTTTCAGCTGAGAATTTCCCTATCATTTACCTCTTTGGACTAGTGCTCACTTCTCATAAAAACCCATGTTTTTTGTACTCATTAGACAAATATTTTACTATGAAAATAGTAAATACTTGTTTGGTACTTTGTACTTAGATGTTGTGCTAAGTACTAAACGTATGCCATCTCATGTAATTGTTTCAACTCAGAAAGGTAACAATAATAATATAATAGTAGGCTCGGCGCCTGTGGCTCAAGTGGCTAAGGCACCAGCCACGTACACCTAAGGTGGTGGTTTCAAATACAGCCCGGGCCCGCCAAACAACAATGACGGTTGCAACCAAAAAACAGCCAGGTGTTGGGGCGGGCGCTTGTGGTCCCAGCTACTTGGGAGGCTGAGGCAGGAGACTCACTTGAGCCCAGGAATTGGATTGCTATGAGCTGTGATGCCATAGCACTCTACCTGAGGGGATAGCTTGAGGCTCTGTCTCAAAAAAAATAATAATAATAATATAATAGTGGAAGTTAATGAGTGCTTGCTAGGTGCCATGTATCTTTCTAATCTTTCCTCTGTGATGGAATTAAGGACTTACACCTTAGATGAGCTAAGAGATGGGAAGTGCTAAGAACTATGCTTGGCACTAAGTGTTCAATAAATGTTAATTAATATCTAATCCTCATAAATACCCTGTGTCATAAATAATATGACCATTCCTATTTTACAGATAAGTAAACTGAGGCCTAAAGAGCTTAAGTTGCATAAGATCAGTTCTCGATTTTAGTGTGCCCCCAAATCATCTGCAGGGCTTGTTAAAACAGTCTTTTGGGGCCCACCCTGAGAAATTTCAGTGCAGTGGCTTCTTATGGAGCCTGAGGATTCGCATTTCTAATCAGTTCCCCAGTTTTGCCCTTATGCTGCCACGGGGATCACCCTGTTCATCAAAATAAAGATTTTCCCCACTGTTCACACTCTACACCATTACTCAACACTCCCTCTTCAGAATGTTACGATAACAGAGCTTGAAAGGCCTAAAATTCAAACTAATGTCAGAGCTTAGACAACTGTAAAGAAACTGTAAAAGATTTTTTAAAGACAGTACAAAATGATTGACTCACATTACATACGGAAGTTCCAAATCAAACAAAGCATCAGTTCTCTAAGAAGCATGCCATTCATAATTCTCATGAGTAAGTGTCTTTTGCTCATTCCAGCAGCTCTACTAAAAAAAAAAAAAAATTCTCTGTTTCAGCAATTCATAGAAGAGTTTTGGCCACCTATGTATGCTGGGAATGCTGAGTAATATCTTTTCTGACTATGCATTTAGATGGACTCCCAATGCAAATTATGGTTTGTTCCTATAGAAGAGAGATATGCAACATCTTTATGATAAAGATTTTTTTTCCAGAGAGAAAAAGAGGACTGTGGGATTAAGAGAAATTCGCAAAGCTTTTAATTAGAATATCAATGGTTTTGCTCTTGAAAAAAAATTGCAGCTAGGCATGGCAGCTCATCCCTGCCCCTCACCCTGACACTTTGGGAGGAGGAGGCATGAAGTCACTTGAGGCCAGCAGTTCAAGACCAGCCTGAGCAAGAGTGAGACCCTGTCTCTACAAAAACTAGAAAAAAAAAAAATTATGTGGACATGGTTGTGAGTGCCTGTAGTTTCATATACTCAGAAGGCTGAGACGGGAGAATAGCTTGAGCCTAGGAATTTGATGTTGCAGTGAGTTACAATGATGCAACTACATTCTAGCCCAGGCAACACAGCAAGACTCTCTTAAAAATAAATAAATAAATAATAATAAAGAAATTATTTTTAACAATTTAGGAAAATTTTGAGATTTCTCACAGTACAGAAAGTACATGGGTATTTGTTACGCTACACTTTGTACATTTTTCCAAGTCTTTGAACTGTTTTCTAAATATATATTTATAGAAGGCCCGATGCCTACTACTCAGTAAGGAAAACACAGAGAACACAAAGAGACACAGTCCCACCTCCCACGAGAGCTACTTTCCTAGGAAGGGGGGAGCCTGGAAACAGATAATCATAATCACGGATAGGTACATAGTTACAAACTGCTTTACAAAGCTAAGGGTTCCAGTGCTGTAAAAGCTTTTAACTGTGTACACTGACCAGGACTCACAGTCAGAGAATGATTCCCCAGAAAAGTGGAAATTCAGCTATGAGCTGAAAGGTATATAGGCTTTAACAAGGAGAGGAGATTGGGGCACAGAAGGAACCAGGAAAGGCCAAGTGTTGGGAAAGAGTAAGGGTTTTTTTAAAGGAATGAAAGAGTGTTTGTTTGTCTGAAGAACAGGAAGCAAGTAAAAGGACACAAAATGATGCTTAAGAAGCAGGCAAGGGCCAGATCGTGCAGAGCCACATGGAGAATTTTAGCCTCTATCCGGTGCCTTAGCAGAACAGGCCTTTGTTGTCACCTAAAAGTATATTGAAACTGCCAATGTTAAACCTTGACTATTAAGCAGCTATTGTATGACCAGTGTTGTACTGGCAAACGGGCTCTACAAATAGGAACAAAATAAAAAGGTCCTGGGTTTCTTGAATTTAACGTTTGCCACTTCCTGTGGTGTAAATATTAATACTTCTACCATCTCTAATGTCAGGCTATCTAGGTGTCTGTGGGATGCCATGGAACACGGAGTTGGGGAGAAATGTATAGATCAGCTCTCATGAGCTATACATAGGGTGACCAGATGTCCCGATTTTGGCGGGACAGTCCTGCTTTTCAACAATTTGTCCTGTATCCTGCAGCATTTTAAAAAAGTCCCAATTTTTGGAAAGGATGCACAAACGGGCTGGAAAACAAGAAGGAAATATACAGTTTTCAGCAGCCATATGGCTATTTCGCCAGAATATGAATTTTATATTATTTTTGTTAATTTTATAATGTTAAACTGTAATAAATAATTGCTGAGAAGTGATTATCAAGCACTGCTTCTCAAAGTTTGCTTTCTTGTCAGGCCCTGCCCTGGGGCCTGAGCCATCCCGTGCCCAGAGCCCCGGCTCCGCCCGCCTCCCCCCATGTTGTCTCGCCTTACAGATGTTAGAATCTGGTCACCCTATCTATACATTACACAGCCTCAACTCACAACTGTACTATAACTAACTCACAGACTCTAATGGAAATCATATTGTATACATTGGTATTAGTTAAAAAAAAACCCAGTCAGTTGTTGATAGCAGACCAAATATAATAATGCATTTTTTCTCAGAGAATATAAAATGTTCTCTTGCTTTATAAGGGAAGTCACCAGGAAGAATTTTAGATTTTACCACTTTATATAATCAAATCAGAATAAAACTCTGCTTTCACTCTAACCTTGAATTTATAAGACTCATTCATCCTTTGCTTCCTTATGCATAGAACAAGGAATCCCTTGAAGGGATAAAATCTTTATTATTTTATGAAATGAGGTCTTTTATAATATAATCGAGATCTAATTTACGCCCATTAAGGGTTATAGCTTTCTAGTTTCATTGTCAGAATGTGAGGACATAAAAAAATCAGCCATCTGCTTGCTAGTGGTTGCTGACTCGTAAAAGGGCATTTTCCCTGTTCTCTGTACATAATCTCCGCTGAGGCTGGTTAAGTGACTTGACTTTGTATTTTCAACACCTAATTCTGAGCCTAGTATCTAGTAAGTCAAGTACTTGTTTAACTAATGTAAGCATTCTTTATATACAAAATTTATTTTCCTCCAGGACATGGTATTAATTCTACAGTGAAAATTCTAGACACCTGATTTTCTAGACCCATTCTGGGTGATGACTTACTATCTACAATTTCTCTGAGGTCCTCGGGCATCCCTCACTTCGGAGGTATTGCAGCCCATCGTCACAATGCTGGAGAATTCTGCCTTATTCTGCAGAATAATAAAAAAAGATGGGTCACAGTATACATACTGTTTTATAATTTCAAAAACCCTTTTTGCAGTGGGTAATTTCCAAGTTACGTAACTAGAGAGTAGTATATGACGAACCCTACGACTTGGTCAATCTAGTTTCATCTATGTCCTTGCCTTTCCCATCAGCATGACTTTTGAACTCTAAACATAGAACTTAAAAAATAATAACACAGCATTATCACATTTAAAAATAATTATAAAAAATTATATAGTATCATTCAATAACTGGTCAGTGTTTAAAGTTCTTCAGTGTTCTCATGTGTGTGCATGTTTAGACTTACAAAAGCAGTACAATACACTGCAATTGGCTAATGCTTTTTAAATTTCTTTTAATCTATAGATTCTTCTACCATCTCTTTCCCCCTAAAATTTATTTATTAGAAATATGACTTTTAGAGCTTAGTATATTACAAACATTTTCTCGCAGTTCTTCAAAGACTTCATAATATTCCATTTTATGGATATTTCTTTTTTTATTCTTTTATATATATACAATACATCTTTGAAGATGGCTTCTTTAAGAAAAGCTAATAGAATTGCTGATTGAGAGAATATCTCCTTGTCTCCCCCTCTAAGGCTTTATCCAATGATCTGCTTTATGTATATTTGCTTTTTTTTTTTTTGAGACAGAGTCTCACTATGTCACCCTCATTACATAGCACAGTGGAGTCACAGCTCAGAGCAACTTCAAACTCCTTGGGCTTGAGCGATTCTCTTGCCTCAGCCTCCTAAGTAGCTGGGATGCCCACCACAACGCCTGGCTATTTTTTGGTTGTAGGTATCATTGTTGTTTGGCAGGCCCAGGCTGGATTAGAACCCGCCAGCTCCAATGTTTGTGGCTGGTGCCCTAGCCAGTGAGCTACAGGTGCTGAGCCATAAATTGGCTTTTGAATTTGATTTAAACTCTCCAAATTAAGGATTTCTCCAATAAATGTTGAAGTCATTTCTTACTATACAGTTAAGGTTCAGGGTTGTGTAAACGGTGTCTCTCATCACAGAAAGATCACAGAGAGATTGATGGCAAGATGACTATTACAGGTGTTTACGGTCATACAGCAGGTTAAACTAGAAAGTGTCACATGTCCTCTCTGACCCAGCCCTCGAGTTTGATGAATCACTTTGGGTTGAGCTGAAAATGTCATCCTTTTTTACATGATTGATGAAAAACCCTGAGCACCAATAGAATACCTTGGGAAATGTTCGTTCTCTGAAGGCTGTGCTGAAACCCTGAGGCTGCACAAAGTCTGCATCTCTGGGTGGGAATCTGAGTAGCTGTTCTTGCCACAGGGGATTCCATGACTTTCCTTTGAAAGCCTCTCAGGAGTCTAAAACAAGATTGGGTAAATGGGAAGGAGATGGTTGTAAAGAGAAAACAAGATTGGCTATGGATTGATCATTACTGGCAGTAGGTGTTGGGTATGTGGTGGTTCATTCCACTGTTCTCTCTGATTTGGGGTATGTTTGAAAATTCATACCCATAATTAAAATTTAGAAAGCCTGGCTCGGCACCTATAGCTCAACGGGCTAAGGCGCCAGCCACATACACCTAAGGTGGCGGGTTCGAATCCCCAGCCCGGACCCACCAAACAACAATGACGGCTACAACCAAAAAATAGCCAGGCGTTGTGGCAGGTGCCTGTGGTCCCAGCTACTTGGGAGGCGGAGGCAAGAGACTCGCTTGAGCCCAGGAGTTGGAGGTTGCTGTGAGCTGTAATGCCACGGCACTCTACCCGGGGGACAGCTTGAGGCTCTGTCTCAAAAAAAAAAAAAAAAAATTTCAGATTTTAGTGTATTACTTAACTTATTTCAGTCATGTCTAAGTGTTTTAAATTATCTGAAAAGATGGGTAATTATGAGGCTCTTATGTTGCTTTGTGTGTGTGTGTTTTTTTTTTAAGTTGTCCAGAAATCAAGATTAAGCCATTAGGTCCAATGCTTTTGAATGGCCTCACTAAGCTGATCAATGAATATAAAGAAGTAAGTGATTGGTCTTTTAAATTTTGTCAACGTTTTATATTTTAAAGCATTTTCTACAATAAATATTTCTGATCTACTTGTTACTGTAGTTAAAGTTTGTTAGTGCTCATTATTTCTTAACATTTTTATTTGAAGTGGTGTACATTTCAGAAATCACTGCCATTTTTTGCTTTTTCTAGAAATTAGTGCTAATCAGAGGGGTCTTTACCACTTCTTTAATAGCATTTTTTCTAGCCAAGTGCATGTTATGCTACTTCTAGGCACTGTGCAAAAATGAGATCGAAGGAATTAGCTGAATGAGACCATTTGGATTTGGCTTGTATTGGGAAACTGCTAATTCTTAGGGGCTGAGATTTTACTGATTCAAAATTCTGTCAAAACATGCATTCAGTAAATTTTTGATTCCTTAAGCTGAGTGGGATGAGGATTCCTTGGATTGTAGATTTTTGAATCCTGTTTTTCCCTGCTGTATTTTACTTATCATATCCAGTACTTAGGAGAATTTGCTAATAAAAATGGTAAGGTTCCGAGAACTTCAGTTAGCATTACTTTCTTCAGGCTTTGCTAAACATGAATGCATGATTGCAATAGTACAGTGAGATCTAGGCCTTACCATTTGAAGTGAAAATTGAGTTTGAATCCTGAGTTAAATATTCCTTGGACCTTTGTTCTTTATCAGAAAAATGAAAATAATACTGTACCATAGTTAAGGGATATTAGTGGATATTAGTGAAAAACTGTTTATTTGTTGTGTAGTTGTTTTTTGAAGGGTGGGTAGGCCTGATTCTTCCAGCTTCCCCCTATTAAATAATGCTTGTGTGGTTAAAGTCTAGGGAACCTTTAAGGTTATTTTTATGGCATAAATAGGTGCTTTGGAGTGATAGGTAGAAATATAAATGCCTCAGGGCTTTTGGGGAGAAACTAGGTGTTTAAAAGTAGTTTTAAAAGGACAGATAAACCACACAGCCATAATCCCCTTATCTCCAGATGATAGCTGTGTGTCTTCTCAACAGATGAATCTATAAGAGTGGTCATTTCAGTGTGGAAGGGTGAATCCTAGGTTAAATGTATTAAATTCCATTGCCAGAGTTTGTTATTGTATTTTGAGTTATCATTACCATGGGTTTTCATAAAGCCATGTAAAATTCTATCATTATCTTGAGGAGGGAACCTTGCTGATTCACATGGTAACTGTGATCCCTTTAATTTTTTTATGGTCTAAGATATAAGAGGAAGTTGTTTATTATAGTCCACATTTTTAGAAAATCACACCATAATTTACTGCAATTTTGGTAAGAGAGGGAGAATTCTAGTCTGTCTGAACAGTGATGAATTTTCTCTTGAATTAAACTGTTTTACTAATGCCTTGAAGGTAATTACGGACATTTGCAGGCCACCTGGTCCTGAAAGTATCTTGAACTCAACACTAGCTAGGAGAAACCTTTCTTTTATATGATCATCGCACTTTCCTTTTGGAATGAGTTAGGGGTGCAAGGTTTTGTTTTGCTTTCCCTTGTAGTAGTATGACAGATTCTGGGTTTGGACGTTGTTTTTGTCTAGATGCTACTACCTAGTTAGGCAGAGCGAGACCTGAGTTTGACAGGGCGTAAAATAATACATGTAACTTTAGCGAAAAGGTTTTGCTGTTTACTGTATTTTTTTGTTTTGTCTGTTTTTTGTTCTTTCTTTTTTTTCTTTTCTTTTTTAATTTCAAGGACCCTAAACTACTGTCAATGGCATATTCAGCTGTTGGAAAACTCTCCAGGTGAGTAAATTCTTTTTTTAGTGAGAGATACCCTGTTGGTAAATTGAGAAAAATTATGTGGCCTTTCATAATGGATGGAGAAAAAACTTGTTGTGATTCTGCCAGGAAACACATTTAGTAGTCATAGGTTGTTCAGAAAGGTCTTCTTTGTGGTAGGAAAAAGATATGAACCATTTTAATTAACGTATGTCACTGTGTTAAACAGTAGTCTTGAAATGAGATTTTGGACCGAGTTGTGTCATGGTGGGTTACTCTTTTTTGTACCCTAAGACATTTGATCATCCTTTAGTGTTCCTGCTGCTACTTCTACCTGTCTTTATAATCCCAGCAATCGAGGGTTTTCTAGTGATTCTTTTTTCTGATAGCATTTATGCTTCTGAGTAGCCCTGTTTCTAAAGACAGGTTTTCCCCTTGTGCTCAGTATGATTCCCATGTTCCAGTTCCTTCTGGCTTCATCTTCCTTCATTATATTTCAAAGCAGGGAGACAGAGGCGGAGCCTTCTCAGTGGCACCAAGTGAGGTTTCCGCCCTAGTGCAGGTTTTGTATTGGCCTGTATAGTACACTAGGTCTTGTTCTGCCTCATGCAGGGAAGGGCCTCCGGGCTTGGGAAGAAAGCCACCCTAGATCAGCTGGTAGAGTGCAGGGCTGCTGGTTCCTCATCTCTTGGTACCAAGTAGCAAAGCCCCTTGTCACAATGGTGTTTAGTTTCAATTATAATTTTTTCTTAGTTATTTTCTTCATGTTAAAATCAGAAATGTTAACTGAATGCATGGAATGTTATAGAGGGATTATCTGGAAAATATGTATGTTAAGGGTTTTTTTGATTAGACAGTTGGGGAATTAAATAATGACTTTTAAAAATATTTGACTCTTGGGCGGCACCTGTGGCTCAGTGGGCAGGGCGCTGGCCCCGCCAAACTGCAACAAAAAAATAGCGCCTAAGCCCAGGAGTTGGAGGTTGCTGTGAGTTGTGTGATGCCATGGCACTCTACCGAGGGCAATGAAGTGAGACTCAGTCTCCAAAAAAATAAATTTGACTCTTGGGGAAGATAACGTAATGATGCTAATAATTGAGTTCAAAGATGAAAATGTGATTTCAGGAAGTTTGTGTTTAGTTTTGTTTTCTCCCTTTTTCATCTCATGGACGTTTCTGATAGTAATGATACTCTTATATTCTCTTACAGTCGAATGCCCCATTTATTCACTAAGGACATAGCTCTTGTGCAACAGCTTTTTGAAGCCCTGTGCAAGGTAGGGAAACAGCTAGAAAGTGTCTGCTTTCTGTTGGGATGCTCACCTGGAAACCCAACAGGGAAGGAAACACTGTTTTTATCATTGGTATAGGAAGAGCCTGAGACTCGACTTGCTATTCAGGAGGCGTTATCTATGATGGTTGGAGCTTATAGCACTTTGGAAGGAGCACAGCGAACCCTCATGGAGGCACTTGTGGCTTCATACTTAATAAAGGTAGGTCTGTGTGAACTACAATACCCACTAGTATACACAATTCACTTTTTTTTTTTTGAAACACAGCCTCAACTGTCACCCTGAGTAGAGTGCTGTGGTATCACAGCTCACAGCAACCTCCAACTCCTGGGCTCAAGTGATTCTCCTGCCTCTACCTCCCAAGTAGCTGGGACTATAGGCTCCTGCCACAACACCTGGCTATTTTTTGGTTGCAGCTGTCATTGTTGTTTGGCAGGCCTGGGCTGAATTCGAACCCGCCAGCTCAGGTGTATGTGGCTGACACCTTAGCTACTTGAGCCACAGGCGCTGAACCACACATTTCACTTTTTTTTTTGCAGTTTTTGGCCGGGGCTGGGTTTGAATGCATCACCTCCGGCATATGGGGACCTGTGTCCTACTCCTTTGAGCCACAGGCACCGCCCTCCACATTTCATATTTTTAAGAACAAAATTTGAATTGTTCTTCTCCTTAACTGTTTTTAATATTCCAGAGGAATACTTGCTTTCACTTAGACTGTGATTTATGGTCTATTTTTAGTTCTTCAAGGTGAAAATTTGATTTTAGGGCAGAAGTAATATTAGTATTTATAGTGATGTTTCTGTTTAAAGCCTTTCATTTGGAAAAACTTTTTAATGCCCTGTTCTCCAAGTAGGAAGTGTTTTATTTTCTTAACTGGTAGCTGAGCACTTTATTCCATTGGAGGTAGAGTTCTATAGGTAACTTTGTCAGAGAAAAGCAATTCCATATGTCAAAACGAATTAGTAAGAGGTAAGCCTGTATTATCATACATGCTCTTCTTCTAGTCCTCTTTATTTAGTTTTCATGGGAGTTTGTAGACTTTGGAATATATCTAGATAGCACATATCTAGATGAATACGTGTTATCTACACATATATTAATATATCTATTATCTATGTTATCTACACATATACTAATATATCTATTATTATATTATTAGATATTAATGTATTTTAGATATGAATATATATTATTTTGTATATTATGTATTTTATATACATATATACATCCACATCTAGATTACTAATAAATATTATTTGATACGTATGTGCTTTAGTCAGTTCTTTGTCCTGCATTTTTAGGAGTAGAAAGAGAGGGAGATGGGAAGAGGGTATGTCATAAAGTATTGGTGAGATTAATATAAATATCGTCCTACTGAAACATACTTTGATACATTTATATTGAAGGAATTACTAAAGATTCTAAGAGGTGTCTCGTTTCCATTGAAAGAAGATAGGATTAAATTATGCGATTATACATATTCAGAAAACTTACTGTATAGAGAGTCCTACGGTCAAATGCTCCTGGTGTCCATTGCTCATGGTTCATGGTCATCTATATCATGGATAAAAATGGTTAGGCTTCCTTAGAAGTTAGAATAGAATATCTATAACATTGGCTATGTAACCTTACAAGAACATGTGATGCTTGTATAAATAAATGCCTGTAGATACAGGCTCTACCCATGCAGATGAAATCATGTAACAATATTACCAAGGTGGGAGTGCCCGTGGCTCAGTAGGTAGGGCATCGACCACATACACCGAGGCTGGTGGGTGTGAACTCAGCTCAGGCCAGCTAAACAATAATGATGACTGCAACAAGTGTTGTGGCAGGTGCCTGTAGTCCCAGCTGCTTGGGAGGCTGAGTCAAGAGAATCGCTTAAACTCAAGAGTTTGAGGTTGCTGTGAGTTGTGATGTCACAGCACTCTACCCAGGGCAATAGCTTGACACTTTGTCTCAAAAAAAGAAAAAAAATAGGGTGGCGCCTGTGGATCAGAGGGTAGGGCGCAGGCCCTATATACCGAGGGTGGTGGGTTCAAACCCGGCCTCAGCCAAATTGCAACAAAAAAATAGCCAGGTGTTGTGGTGGGTGCTGAGGCAAGAGAATCGCCTAGGCCCAGGAGTTGGAGGTTGCTATGATCTGTGTGATGCCACGGCACTCTACTGAGGGCGATAAAGGGAGACTCTGTCTCTACAAAACAAACACAAAAAAACCATCGTTACCAAGCCAAAGCTGATTTCTTTTCACAGTCTGTATTTAAAGCAACTAAACTCTAGAGTAATCATATAATTGAGAATATTCCTTAATATAGTTGCTGTTTAATGTAGTTCAAGGGATGCAAAATAGCCAGAACACCAGAATGCGTGGGATGGTATGGATTTCTTAATGTCTGTTATCTCACATGTTTTATAGGCTAGAGGAATGACCTACAGGGAAAGGTGTATCTTACTCTTGTTCTATTAAAAAGAAGGAAAAAAAGAAAAAATATTGGCAGGTAAATGAGTATAAAGGTTCAGGGTCAGTAAGGTCTCAAGCTATTTTGCTGGCTGAACTTTGTATTCATAGATTGTTAATCTAAATTAATTGAATATATTTATGTAGTTGAACTTTCTGTGGAGTCAGTTTTAACTTTGAGCTAATCTGAGAACACAGGAGGTATTTTGTTTAAAATTTGTGGGATTTCAAGTAAACTGTATGATCCCTACAAAATAATCTGAATTTCACTCTTGTCACTGGTCAGTTTGAGAGTTAGTTAGCTGGAGGTAGTGGCTGGAAACTGCCACAGAGAACCTTCGTCCCGGGTTTGGGCTGAGGATGTGCATGGACAGGGAGGTTTTCTAGCTGTGGTCTCTGTGGCTCTTCCTGTTTTACTTGGAGGATCCCCTTAAATTATAAAAGTACTCGTTAAGTAACGCCACTATCCAGAAGACTTTTAAACAATATGATTAAAAGATTTTGAATAAATTATTTGTCTAGATTTTATTGATTTAGACACATACTTATTGAAATGTCAACTTAAAATTTTGATTTGTTTACAGTTAGGATGACTTATCTTGACTGGAATGAATGATCAGTTATGGAGTTTGCTTTCTATTTTTGATGGGGTCTCTATGTGTTTGTGTTGAATAGCCTGAAGTTCAAGTTCGACAGGTGGCTGTGAAATTTGCCAGCACAGTGTTTCCTTCAGATCATATACCTTCCAGATATTTGCTCCTATTGGCTGCAGGAGATCCGTAAGTTTCAAAGGATGTTAATTTGAATTCTTTTTATTTATTTATGTATTTATTTCAGACAGAGTCTCACTTTGTCACCCTTAGTAGAGTGCTGTGGTGTCGCAGCTCATACCAACCTCAACTGTTGGGCTCAAGCTATTCTCTTGCCTCAGCCTCTTGAGTAACTGGGACCTCAGGCGCCTGCCATAACACCCACTTATTTTTAGAGACGAGATCTGGCTCAGAGTGGTCCTCAAACTCATGAGCTCAGGCAGTCCATCCACCTTGGCCTCCCAGAGTGCTGGGATTACAGGTGGGAGCTGCTGTGCCTGGCCTTGGATTCTTTTTAAATTTATGTGAAAATTACTGAAGTTTCTGTTGTTTGCTATATTGGTCTGTGAGATTTAGAAGCAAATTTATTAAATAGTTAAAAGTATGGCTTTGGATATGGCCATGATAGTAGATAATAAAGAAAAATACTTATGAAATGTTTAAGGGTAAATTAGGTAAATTATATGACTGCATATATAATATAATTACTTATATGTCTAAAAACGGGCTCTGTATAAGGAGAAAAGGTTAATGCTGATGGTTTAACTTTTTAAATATTTTATTATGTTGGTGGAGTATCATTTTCTATCTAATTTTTAGGTCAAGTATATATATTGAATTTTCTAGGTCGAGTATATATATTCTAGTATATATATTGATTTTTAGGTCGAGTATATATATCGAATTTTCTATAAGTAAGTTATATCACTGCATTTCTATAGCAGATGATGCACTTTTTAAAATGTTCAAATGGTTCTGAAATTGAGACATGCCTTGTGAAACATGCATTTAAAAGTCATGTGTACATACAATGAGGTATATGTGTACAAATTAAAATGACTCCTATCAAATCTATAATATATCTTATAGTCAACCACATCCTGACGTCTATGAAGCCCTGTAATACATTTCATAGTATTAAACCATTACTGCATTTGATATTTAGAATTTTTGAATCCTTTAAGTGAGATTCTCATATTTTTTTTTCTTTTGTCATTGGGGATAGCCTGACCTTGGGGTATGAAAAGCCTCATTCATACTGAGGAATAGTTTAAATAAAATTATGCATCCCTTTGATGACTTGAATAGCCTTATCCATAAACTTATGGTCCATTTTTAGAAAATGGGTAATAACTTGATAATTGTTGTAATAGTCTAGTTGGCCCAATTATATCCCTGGCATGCCATTTATTTTCTTTCCTATAAATTGTATATATCTTGCTATGATTTGTTTGTTTGGTATTTTAAGTGGATATCACATGTTACTGAGAGGCTCCAACTTTTCACGTGTGATCTTGGTGGCTGCTTCTCATATGGTGCATTGAGATTTGGTTCAAGTGGCTTTGGTTGTTAATCTTGATTATGCTCTACTGCTTCTGACTTTTTTTACATTATTTTCTAGACTGTAGGCTGCATGTGCTGTGGGCCAGCAATTCATATTAGTGCCAGAATTAAATTTCAGACAGAGCTCTTAACTGCTGTATCTTGTCTCTAAGTGCTAAAAATTATTTTCATTTAAAAAGCCAAACCAGGCTCGGCGCCTATGGCTCAAGTGGCTAAGGCACCAGCCACATACACCTAAGGTGCCAGGTTTGCATCCAGCCCAGGCCCGCCAAACAACAATGACAGCTGCAACCAAAAAATAGCCAGGCATTGTGGCGGGCGCCTGTGGTCCCAGCTACTTGGGAGACTGAGGCAGGAGACTCGCTTGAGCCCAGGAGTTGGAGGTTGCTGTGAGTTGTGATGCCACAGCACTCTGCCCAGCGGGACAGCTTGAGGCTATGTCTCCAAAAAAAAAAAAAAATAAAATAAAAAGCCAAACCAAAGCATGACTAATTCAATATTTTTCTTTGTGTAGTTTTAAACTGTTCCCAGTCAAATGAAAGTCTTCTGACAATTTGAGAGTTCATTTATTTTATTTGTTTGGAGATGGGTTTCCCTATGTTCCCCAGGCTGTAGTGCAATTGCTGTTTGATAAGCATGATCACAGAATGCTGCAGCCTCAAACTCTGGCCACAATCCATCCTCCTGCCTCAGCCTCTGGAGTAGCTGGGACTATAGGGACATGCACTGTGTCCAGCGTGAGGCTTTAATTATTAATTCTTTTCTTGTCAACTCTTTATCTGTTGCTAGGAAAACCGACATGATTCAGAGACAATTAAGGACTTACAAGGTCCTTTGATAGTATCTTTCAGATACTATGAAAGACTCTTGCTGAGGTCAATCTCTAAGTAGTCTGAAATTAGTTTTGGTTTTACATTTTAAACATAGTGCCAATATCAGTTACCAATTGTATAGAATTATAGCTGAATATATGAGCAGTGTAAGACTTCGGTGGAATATATAGACTACTGGGCAGTCACTGAATTTTAAAGTATATATGATAGTTGTTCATGATTTGCCTCTGGCAGGGTAAAGCACACATATAGATATTTATGTAATGAATTGTAATATCCAGGCTTTTTTTCTGTGGATAAAATTTAAAGGTATAAGCCAGATGACTCTCTAAACCTCATGAAATTTCCAAAAAGAAATAATTTCTTACAATGTATTTTATTAGCAGTATTCTAGATAGCCAAGAATATATTTAAGACATTTTCTGGTCTGGTGTGGTGGCTCATGCCTGTAATCCTAGGACTCTGGGGAGGCCAAGATAGGCGGATCGCCTCGGCTCAGGAGTTTGAAACCAGCCTGAGTAAAAGTGAGACCCTGTCTACTAAAAATAGAAAAACTAGCTGGGCATCTTGCTGGGTGCTTGTAGTCCTAGTTAAAAAGTAAAAAAAAAATTAAAAAAAGGTATTTTCTCAGAATTCTATCTGCCAAGTTCCTGTTCTTATTTTTCAGATGATCATTCTTTAATTGGTAAAGTTTAATTTTTATTCTTTTTTTTTTTTTTGAGACAGAGCCTCAAGCTGTCCCCCTGGGTAGAGTGCCGTGGCATTACAGCTCACAGCAACCTCCAGCTCCTGGGCTCAAGCGAGTCTTTTGCCTCCGCCTCCCCAGTAGCTGGGACCACAGGCGCCTGCCACAACGCCCGGCTATTTTTTTTATTGGTTGCAGCCATCATTGTTGTTTGGCGGGTCCGGGCTGGGGATTTGAACCTGCCACCTTAGGTGTACGTGGCTGGCGCCTTAGCCAGTTGAGCTATAGGCGCCGAGCCTTAATTTTTATTCTTATTTGTCTTTCCAAAAGGCGAGAAGAAGTTCATGGAGAAGCACAGCGAGTATTACGGTGTCTTCCTGGTCGAAGCAGAAAAGAAAGTGCTTCTGAGCAAATGCC
>CAUYTI010068233.1:0-27203 GCA_963575145.1 Galago senegalensis
CAACAATGCCAACAGCATGCTGGGTAACATTGTAGACTCTTCCAGTTTTGCCATGGTAACATTTGTGTGGCATGCCTTTTTGAACTGTACCCATTCCCTTGATGTCTACAATATCACCTTTCTTGTAGATTCGCATGTACATGGCCAAAGGAACAACTCCATGTTTTCTAAAAGGCCTAGAGAACATGTATCGGGTGCCTCTCCTTTTTCCCTTTGTGTTCGTCATTTTGGTGAATTACTGAAAGATGGCGTCTCCCCCCTATGTGTTATTGAACTTGCTCTCATTTAAAGATACCAGGAGCTTCCTCACTGCTAAATCCAATCATAGTCACGTGCCCACAATGGTGGTCAGGTCAACTATAGACCACATGTGTGAGTGTCATCCCAAGGTTATAAAAGAGCTGAAAAATTCCTACCACCTAGTGACATCGTAGCTGTCCTAAAGTCACACAGTGGACTACCCCCATGTTTGTGGTGATGCTGGTGTGAAGCTTCGGGCAGGTCCTTCTGGAGACATTTTGGAAGGGCAGCTTTGTCCTCACGGGAGAGGACAGCTCCATGTGTGTTGTTGCCCCTGAAGACCTTTCAGTGGGATGAGATGTGGAGATGGAAGGCAGTGATGCTAATGGTCCTACCCTGCAGAGGCCAATGTGTGTGTTTGTGTTTTAGTTTTTAATGAAAAGTGGATAAAGTAAAAAATATTAAAAAAATTTAAAAACAGAAAAAAAGCTTATGCAATAAGAATATAAAGAAAGATTATTTCATACAGCTAAGTGTGTTTTGAAGTATATTATAAACGAGTAAAAAGATTTTTAAAAATTGAAAAATTTATAAAGTAGAGCCAGGTGTGGTGGCTCATGCCTATAATCCTAGCACTTTAGGAGCCAAGGCAGGAAGATGCTTGAGGTCAGGCGTTCTAGACCACCCTGAGCAACATAACAAGATTGTGTCTCTACAAGAAATAGGAAAATTAGCTGGACATGGTGGCTGGCATCTGTGGTCACAGCTACTTGGGCTACTTGGGAGGCTGAGGTAGGAGGACCACTCATGCCTAGGAGTTTGAGGTTGCTGTGAGCTATGATGATGTCATAGCACTCCAGCCAGGCAACAAAGCGAGACCATGTCTCCAAAAATGCCAAAAAGTTTATAGAGTAGAAAAGTCAAGCCAGACACAGTGGTGTACCCCAGCTGCTCAGGAGGCTGAGGGTGAAGTCCAGAAAGGAAGAGGGGAGGGGAGGGAGAAAGGCGAATGTAGGGAGGGTATCTGGCAGGGTCTCACCCAAAGTACACAATGCAAGAATACATTTCAAAACAACTAAGCATATTATAAACATTGTACCACAAAAATAAGTAAGCGAGGTGATATTATGTTAATTAGTTTTACTTAAGCATTCCACATTGTATATCAAATCATATTGTACCCCATAATTGTATAGTTATGATTTAATAAAAATTAAGTAAAAAAAGTTAAAAATTTACAGTGCACTAGGTTAATTTATTATTGATAGTAAATGTTTTTTATCCTCAGCTTACTGTGTTTATAAAGTCTGCTGCAGTAGATAGTAATCTCCTGGGTCTTCACATTCACTCACTACTCACTCCCCGACCCAGAGCAACTTCTAGCCCTACAAGCTCCATTCATCAGAAGTACCTATACAGGTGTGTCATTTTTTCTCTCTTACTCTATTTTTACTGTACATTTCTATCTTTAGAAATGTTTAGGCACATGAACACTCACTGTGTTATAAATTGTCCACAACACTCAGCACAGTAACATGCTGTGCAGGTATATAGCCAGGAGCAGTGGGCTGTGCAGGGAGCCTAGGTGTGCAGGGAGCCTGTGTGAGCAGCAGATGTGCAATAGCTGTGCCAGGGGCCTGGGTGTGCAGGGAGTCTGTGTGAGCAGCAGGCGGGGCAGGGAACTTGAGTGTGCAGGGGGTGTGCCAGGGAGCATGGGTGTGCTGGGAGCCTATGTGCACAGCAGGGAGCCTGGGTGTGCAGGGGGCTGTGTGAGGATCCTGGGTGTGCAGGGGGCTGTGTGAGGAGCATGGGTGTGCAATGGGCTGTGCAGGGAGCTTAGGTGTGCAGGGACCCTGGGTGTATAGGGAGCCTGGGTGTGCAGCAGGCTGCACCATCTAGGTGTGTGTAAGTCACTCTGTGATGTTTACACAATGACAAAATCACCTAACACATTTTTCAGAATGTATCCCCACTGTTAAGGAATATATGACTCTATCTCCTTTTGAGACCTCCTCTATGTATCCTCTCTACTGCACTGGGGAGTTAACCAGTCTCCTCCTTAAAACATTTTGTTCACCTTGACTTCTCTGAGCCCACTGTTTCCCAAGTTTTTTCTGATTCTGGGTTTCCATAATGGCTGATGTGATACAGAATGCGATCAATAGCAGGAAGCAGTGAAGGGGGCATCAATTCAGCTGTGATCCAAGTATGTCAAAACCAGCCATGGTCATCGCCGTGAAGACAGAAGCCAAGGAGGTGCCGCTGCTACCACGGGAGGCTGGGGACAAGGAGCTGAAGAGCACCCTGGAGGTAGCAGTTCAGGAGCTCAGGGAGCAATACCTACTGCCCGCCAAGGGCCTCACCTAGCGCTTTCCCCCTTCAGCCTGGCCCTCTTTGATGGGAAGAGCATGCAAGTACAGGCGGAAGCTCACCACAGCTCCCACATACCTGCGCCCTCTTTCCCTTCTGGCCTTTCAAGTTGTTCCCTAAGTTCCTATTTCCACCAACAGGAGATCACCACCCTGAGTGATCTCATCCAGTCTCATTTTTTAACTACTAAGTCCTTATTTAACTTCCCGACTATCTTCTGGTTCTTTTTACCTATATGCCTTGCAGTATTTAAGGCTCAGATGCCTAAACTGAGCTTGGCAACTTCACTTCCAAACTGCAGACTCTCGTTGTGGTGTCACTGCCCACCCAGCTTTCATAATTAGTAACCATGACACCAATTTCTTTGCTGATACTTAGTAAGTCACCAAGAGTTTTAAAAATAATTATTTATTTTATTCATATTATGACATGACTGCTTTTTATCTAGCCCTTGAGCTAAGCTCTCTGCCATCCCTTTACAGATAGTAACTCACCTAATCTTCCTAATAGCCTTTACTATAATAATGGCCTTATAGGTGTTGTGATCTCTATTTTAGAGATGAATTGTCTGAACTCAGCATTTTTAAAATATTCTTTCATGCTTTTAATAGTTGCTCCGGTTACACAACACTGAATTCAGGTATTTTGCCACTGAGTCCTGCTATCTTCCCCCGTCCCCACCTTGCTGCTGTGTGTCCCTTCTCAGAGAAGTTTCAACCTCCCTCTGCCAGGTCACTCTCCTGTGCTCTGAAGCAGGTGGGTTTGCATTGGAAGCCCTGGGCCTCTGCCTGTGCTGTGACTTTGGATAAGCTACCTGACCTTTTCTGCATCTGATTCCTCATTGACAAATGGCACAGATTTTTTTTTTTTTTTTTTGAGACAGAGCCTCAAGCTGTCCTCCTGGGTAGAGTGCCGTGGCTTCACTACTCACAGCAACCTCCAACTCCTGGGCTCAAGCGAGTCTCCTGCCTCAGCCTCCCAAGTAGCCCGGACCACAGCCACAACGCCTGGCTATTTTTTGGTTGCAGTCATTATTGTTGTTTGGTGGGCCTGGGCTGGATATGAACCTGCCACCTTAGATGTATGTGGCTGGCACCTTAGCCACTTGAGCCACAGGCGCTGAGCCAAATGGCACAGATTTTAAATGAAATAACATGAAGAAAAAGAAGCAACAAAGAATAAAAGCTTAGGTAAACCATGTAAAGCTCTATGACAGTGATTTTCCTGTGCTGCAAGAGGATCTTAGGTGTGTCACAAAAAATTTTAAAGATAATTAAATTATTCCTGAAAGAAGTTCAAAGCAAAGTAAGTATATTCTTTTTTGTTTTCTCTCTTTTTTTGATCAACATAATATGAGTATGGCAGAAGTTTAACTATAGTTTCAAGTGTGCCATGAGATAAAAAAGGTTAAAAACACTGCTCTTTACACTTAATAACTGTTGTGATTATTCTACACCAATACAAGCCTCAAATGTTTTGACTTTGTTTCAGAAGATTTCCAGCTGGTGGACAGGAGCCAATAAATTCATTTTCTCAGAATTACTTTTTTAAAAGCTACATATGATCATCTCATTTTCCTGCCTAAAGACTTTGGTGTTCTTTTTCTCTATGGATTGCCTTTTATGCCACACTAAAGTGGTGTCTTAAAATGGAATCAGCTTCCTAAAATGGGAATGACGTCTGCTACCTTCCTCTGAAAGAGTATTCCCTGCTCTTCCCCTGAAAGCAGCATGGTCTCCAGGGACACCAAGCACACTCTCCATGGGCACACCAGTCCCTGGGAAGCCGCTGAGCCTCCTTCCGTGTCCTGTTTCAGTACTCACCCCATTGTATCCAGAAAACTCCTATTTGTCCTTTAAGACCCTGTTCTTCATGGAGATTTTCTCCAAGTTTAAACAACCCACAGTGCTACGAAAAGTAATTTATCCATTAATATTTGTCACAATGAATTTGTAATTACTGAATTACAATTATTTCCCACAGGGAAAAGCCCATTTCTGAGTAAAAATCAATCAAATATGGTATGTTGTGCAGTGACTGGTACATTATAGGACATGTCTGTGTATATATATATGTGAGTGTGTATACACACTTTTTTTTTTTTTTTTAGGTAGTCTCACTCTGTCACCCTGGGTAGAGTGCTACGACATCATCATAGCTCAGCAACCTGAAACTCCTAGGTCAAGTGATCCTCCTGCCTCAGCCTGCTGAGGAGCTGGGACTATAGGCACCCACCACAACACCAGGCTAATTTTTCTATTTTAGTAGGGGGGTGGGTCTTGCTCTTGCTCAGGCTGGTCTCGAACTCTTGAGCGCAAGGGATCCTCCTGCCTGGGCCTCCCAGAGTGCTGGAATTACAGGTGTGAGCCACTGTGCCCAAACCTGTCTGAAAAAAAAAGAAAAGAAAAAGAAATAAATATATGTATTTATTTACTGAGTGAACAAATAACTCAATGTGTATTCTTTTTTTTTTTTTTTTTGTAGAGACAGAGTCTCACATTATCGCCCTCAGTAGAGTACTGTGGTGTCACAGCTCACAGCAACCTCCAACTCCTGGGCTTAGGTGATTCTCTTGCCTCAGCCTCCCGAGTAGCTGGGACTACAGGCACCCGCTACAACGCCCAGCTATCAGTGTGTATTCTTATAGTTTATAAACTCTTTTCATACTTATTAATTTCATCACATCAGTATATATAAGCATAAGACTGTCTGGATACCAGAGACATTATTATTATCACTATTATCAATATAAACTGAGACTTAGTAAAGCTCTCCAACATTGTCCCCAGTTGCAGAATTTTAAAAATAATTACCAGTATTTTTAAAAACAAAGGCTAAAGTGAGCACTTATCTCATGGTAAGAACAAAGAGACTATAGGCCACGACAGCTACCTGTGGGCACTGCTACTGGGTGACTGTACTGAAGATCAGCATTCCTTTCAGTTTGCCATGGAGCCAGCTATGTAAAGAGTCAGGCTAATACCTGCAATGAGAGGAACTCACTGGAATTACAGTTGCATTCCAAAGTCTTTGCAATTTCTAGCCATTTCTTTTATGTGGCAATAACAGTTCAATTTAAAAATATAAAATTAGTAGATTCCATGCTTTCCTTTAACTCCTTAAAAACAACTGAGGAAAAGTAACCAAAAAATAGTTGATTTGAAACCTAGAGCAGTGTTTATAAAAATGTGAGTAGTGATTCATTAGTGGACACAAAACCAATTGTACCATCCCAGTAATATTTAAAAATGCAATAGAATAGAACAGGGACTACTGGAATGTGCTGCAGGATATAGGGAGTGATTTCTGTGAAATCTTCATTTCAGTTGTGTGTGTGGTTACTGGACTAGGACATAAAATAGATTTTCCACTAAACTGGGTCAAAAGGTCTGAAATCTGTGCCTTAAAGGACATAGCAATGCTGCTCAAGGAGTGGGATCAAGTCCAAGCAACCACTTCATAAAATTGGTTTAATAACTTAATACGTTGTAATCATGTCCTCCTTGGAGCCCAAACCCCCAATTACAGCATCATAACCCCAAAATGTAATCAGCACCTGATTCATTCACCACACTTGGCTTCAAATAACATTTAATTACTCCCTCCAATTAAACTCATCTCTAAGACATGAGCATTTGCTACCATGAAATTATGCAGAAGAATTTGCCATAGATTATAAGGTCAACACCAAGAAAGAAATTTGGAAATGTTTTGAGCAAAAGTAACATCACTAAAGTTAGACTCAAACTGCTACTTTTCAGGGCTGCCAGGAGTTTCTTTTTGCATATTATTCTGTTTAATTAGAACTATTGCATAATTTTCTCCTTACTGTTAGGGTCTTTACATATATGGGCTAGCACAAATAGACATTTAATAAATGTTTGTCAGGAAGATGAAACTCATTTGGTAAATACATGTTCTGAAAGGTAATGAGTGACTCAAAGTTGCAGCGTGAGCCAGGGCTATTCATGCTTCTCACCCACTTTAAAGAATGTACTTTTCAATCTCTCAACTTTACAAAATAGAGCTTTACTGGAGTTTAAAATGCACAATTTTTAAATCAAAGGAATAAAGTTTAAAACAAGAATGAGCTAGTCTTTTGCTATCATGGTAGCATGGATATAAGCAGAGGAATAAATACTTTCATACAATGCTTGTGTTAGGGAAAACTGAAGTAATGTGGGAGTAACTGTTAAAAATCTTTAAATGTGCTTGCTCTTTGATGCAGAAATTTTACTTCTAGTTCTTTATTCTATGGAAAAGTAAATGTCTTTAAATATAAGGTTATTACACTCGGTGCTTTTAAAAACTTTTTTATTTTATTTATTTATTATTATTATTATTTTTTTTTTTTTTGTAGAGACAGAGTCTCACTTTACTGCCCTCGGCAGAGTGCTGTGGCATCATACAGCTCACAGCAACCTCCAACTCCTGGGCTTAGGCAATTCTCCTGCCTCAGCTTTCCAAGTAGCTGGGACTACAGGCACCCACCACAAGGCCTGGCTATTTTTTGTTGCAGTTTGGCCGGGGTCAGGTTTGAACCTGCCACCCTTGGTATATGGGGCTGGTGCCCTACCCACTGAACCACAGGCGCCAAGCCAGCACTCAGTGCTATTTACAAAGGATAAAAATTAATGAAGTAAATTATGGTGAATCTCAGAACAGAATAATGTACTGATGTAAAAATATTGATGTGCAAATATGTTGGCATAAGAACGGGCTCAGGAGATACAATGTAAAAAGCAGGAAACAGCTGTAAACTATAAAATGACATTTAAAAACATTTTTATGAGGTAAAATTCTCATAAGAAAATTAGCCACTTGAACAACTCAGTGGCTATTTAGTACATTTCACAGCATTGGGCAATTGCAACTTGTCTAGCTGCAAAGTGGGATTTTTGTCACTCTAAAGCAGGTGTTCTCAAACTACCACCCGCGGGCCCCATGCAGCCTGCCTAGGACATTTATCTGGCCCGCCGGGTGTTTTTGCCAGCACTGCCTGTCCTGCTTAGCAGCCTACTCATTCTGGGGCCCACAGTCCTGTCCTCCAATGGTCTGAGGGACAGTGAACTGGCCCCCTGTTTTAAAAGTTTGAGGACCTCTGCTCTAAAGGACACATGTACCCATTAGGCAGCTGCTCCCATCACTGCCTTCCAGGCCCGCAAATCTACAATCTGTCTTCTGCTCTATGTACCCACCTGTTCTGAGGTTGGCATACCACACCTGGTTCTATGGACCCACCTGGCCTAATATTCCCTGTGGTTGGAATACTGCACATGGGACCTCTCATCTCTGGCCTCTCTCACCTAATGTTTTGGAAGTTTCTTTACCTTGTAGTGGTACTTGATTCCTTTATGTGGCCAAACAATATTTCATTGTGTGTTTATGACACAATTTGTTATTTGTTCATCAGCAGATGAACACGTGAGTTGTTTCTACCCTTTGGCTATCAGAAACAGTTCTGCTTATAAACACAGTATACTGCAGCATGTCATTTTAATAATGCAAGTGTTAGCACAGAGGGATTTGGGAATATTAGCTCCCATTACTTGGGTGAGGAATCCCAGGTGGATCATTTACATAGCACACTGGGCTTTAGAATCTATCAGACCAGATCCCATTTCTTTATGTGTAAAGTAAGGAAATGAAAACTTACCTAATTAGATTTTTGTGAAGAGCAAGTAAATACCTATATGCAAAGTATTTTGAAATACATGGGGGGGGAGAACACATGATAAGTACTAAACTAATAGTATATTTTATAAAGAAGTCTTTTGTTTTTAATTTTTTCCCCTAACAGATTACACACTAGTATTAAATAGGCTTTTTGGGTTTTTTTGCGTGTGTCCGTATGCTATACACTTACTCTTAGGACACACGTTTCCCTTTGCTGATGGTCCTTTGGGCCAAGCAAAGGCTGCTGGATTCTTTGATCTGATGACATCACTTTAACTAAGTATAGTTTTCTCCTTCTGAGTTTCAAATAAAATAATGTCCAAGTAGCGCGTTTTCCCGCCCTTTGCCATAGCTCTCCACTCCGGCCTTTGTTTAGGGTGGCTTCATGTGTTGAAGGGAGCGACTACCCAGGTTTCCCGTCTGAGGGATCGTATGACAGGGACAGAGGGACGGGCGAAGGGCGCAGCTTTCTCCTACACAGCTAGGAAAATACATTACCTTCAGGCTTTACCAAGCACACAAAGTTTCTTCCAGAATTTCTCTCTTTTACTCCCTACAAAATCTCAAATTTTATTTTTCATTGTAAACTCAAACTTTGCCAGATACGCGCATCTCGAGCACCGCAGGCTTCCGTCCCGAGCCCGCCGGCCGCGCGGAGGCGCGTCTGGGCACCGCGCCCGCAGCCCCCCTCTCCGCGCGGCGTCGTGGGGCCCGGCGGGGACAGCCGAGGGGTTCGATGCCCCCTGGAGCCCTGGGGCGGACTGAGGTCGAGGAGGGAGGGGGCAGCCGCCCGCACAGGTGTCCGGGTGGGGCGGGCCGGTTCCCGGCTCCTCCTCGGGCCTCGGGTTTCTCTCCCCGCCCCCGGCCGCGGCACCGCCCCCTCCGTGCGGCCTCCCCCGCCGCGCCCCGCCCGGCCTCCCCCACTCGCTCCCCGCTCGCAGCTCGCCGCTCCCGGCTCCCCGGCGAGGACCCGCACCGCTGGCGCCCGGGAAGATGGCGGCAGCGGGAGGCGGCGCGGGGCCGGGGCCGGGGCTGGGGCCGGGGCTGCACGGGGACACCCGGGACCCCGCGCCGGCCACGCTGCACCCCGAGGAGGTCGCCGCGCGGCTGCAGCGGATGCGGCGGGAGCTGAGCAACCGCAGGAAGATCCTGGTGAAAAACCTGCCCCCGGACAGCCACTGCCAGGTCGGGGTGCGCAGGCGGGGCGGGGGCTGCGCAAGGTGCCCGGGGGCCGGGGCTGGGGCCGGGGCCGGGGCCAGGGCCGCAGGAGGGTGGGCGCAGAGTGGGATGGCGACCCAGGCTCTCGCGGCGCCTCTTGGGTTCCAGCCCCCAGACGCCGTGCAGGCGGGCAGGTCAGGAAACTGAGGCTCCGAGGGGCGCGGCGCCTGGTCCAAGGTCGCGGGAGTCGGAGGAGGCGCCTCCGGGCTCGGCCCGCGGCCCGGGGTGGGAGGCGGGGCGGTGGGCGCTCGGGGTCGGGGAGTGCCGGGGCGGGGTCGCGGGAGCGTGGGGAGTGGGCTTTGCTGGGGCAGAAGCGCTGCACCAAGTTTCTGCTAGGCGGTTCTCCCGGCCCCGCGCCCTCCTGCGGAGCAGGGCCAGATTTGCTGCCCGGTGGGAATGAGGGTTACAGATGGGCCTCTCTGTGTCTTCAACCCACGAGAACTGTTGCTTTTAAGATTAGAAACTCTGAATCTATTTAACTTCTTTTTTTTCCCCCTGGTTGCAAAAGTTACGTGCTCGTTGTAGGAAAACTAGAAATAACAGAGAAATGCAAAAGGGAAAAGTGGAAATCACCCGTATTTCTGATACCTACCCATCGATAACCATTGTTAACCTGGGATTTTAAACATTTTTTTTAACGCATATATATAATTGGTATTTTTGTTTTATCAGAAACGACATCACTTTTGTTTTTTTAGGGTTTCTTGTCTGGATATTCACATATATTCCACATATAACTCACATATAACTTGAAGTTTGTATTTCACTGCTTGAATGTGGTGGGCTGTCTTGGTAGTTGCAGATTTTGGCCGACTCACATAATTCCTCCTGTAACCTGATGCATGGAATTGCGAGAGGACTGGCTGTGGGCAGCTACATGGCAGTTCCTCCATCTGACCCATAAAATAAGACCAGGACCCATACCTGTAATTAGACTTTACCTAGTCACTCCCAATACGTGTGAGTATGTAACCTTCTAACCCATGAGCATGAGAGGCCATTTTGCTTCAAATGTGCAATGTAGAAAGAGTTCTGTGTCCATATCGTATGTCTCTCCATCCCACCGCTGCCCACTTCCCATCTGTCAGGTAGGGCTTTGTGATGCTACCTATACGGACACCTGCCATGGACGGATTTCTTGGAAGCGACTTCCCTGCCCATGCAGAGCAAGGACTGCCAGGGAACTCAGGAAGAGGGAGACGTGGAAGAAGCAGATGGCATTTGGAAAAAAAAAAACAAAAAAACAAAGAAATAGCAGCACTGTGTGCAGATAGTCTAGAGGGAGAGATGCAGAGAAGTGTCTTGGTTTCCTTTGTAGAATAGCAACTATCTTTGTTGCCATGTTTCCTTGCATTAATTCTAACATTATTTAGAATTCAAGACAGTTCTGTCTATTCTAACTTTGCTGTTGCTGTCTTTTCATTTCCCTCCTCAAAAGACATGAAAAGTATATCAAAGGAACAGTTTTAATTAGGCCTGATATTAATGATGGAGAGAGGCTGAGATCTGGGTTTTTGAGATATTTTTTCTGTTATGAATTTCTGTTTAGCCTAAATTTTAGGATTTTCTCTAAGGAGTAAACATACACTAGTGAATAAAGTTGGTGTGAGAGCTATGTCTAGATGAGTCTGTTATGCCAAGTCAAGTATTTAAATTCTTTGCCATGTTTTTAGAGAGCTGAGTTTTATCTGAAAACAAGAAAAGTTAAAAACCAAACTTGTTTCTGGACTTGTCCTTGCATTTCTTTTGTATAATAATTTCTTTGACATTGTTTTTTAGTATGTCTGGTATCTACCTTGAACATCTAAACAGTGTTTGTACTGCAGAACGTATGCTGTTTGCTTGAGCAGTAAACCCACTGTCATCTTCAGGCCTCACCACCTCTGCTACTTTTCCATTAGTTATAACTATCAGTGGTCTGAGTTACATAAGTAAGTAAAATAGACCAAAGGCCATTAAGAGTATTTCCTATGACTTATTTAGATTGAGAATTGCTTTTTTTATTGGTCTAGTAAAATTAACATTTATTTCATCTACGTTTTCTCAAGTTGTAATGTTTTCATGAATATGTCCTGTGTGAATTTCTTTGTATCTTGTCTTTCATCAATTTCTCTTAACAGTTGTCATTGCTAGGGTTTTATTTTTAGTGACTATATTTTATTATCAACTTACTAAAGGTTTAACTTTAATTTTATTTTGTATCTTTTAGCCACTAAGACCTACTTCAAGTTACCTGGGTTAAAACTATATACTGACCCTTATGAAATAATTAATGTGGATTTGGTTCATTTATTAAGTATTTGTAATACTTAAATTCTTTTCTTTTCCAGAGAGAGTCCATGTTTATTCATTTATTGTATAATATTATGTCAAAGATTGAAGATATTCATAACTCTAGTTTTCAAACTGTGTAGTTATGTCTCTAGAAAAGCTACTGGTAGCTAACTGACCAGCAGAAACCCCCAAGATTTTTTCTTGACAGTTTGAAGACATAAATATTTTCTTCCATAAGTACAGTTTTCATAAATTTAAAATTTTATTTTTGCTATAAGAGATTTACAGTAGCATCCCACAACATAATTTTTATAATTAAAAGGCACACTGAAAGTATTATTTTTAAGTGAGTGCTTTTAGAGATACATGTATCAAATGCCTTACAGAAATACTAGCTCTAAAAAAACACAAGCACCTTTATATTAAAACAGTCTCAAAAACTTTCTATGGAATAATTCCCGTCTGGTCTGCCTGTGCTTTCTTAGGCCTTCCTGCCTCTGGTCCACGGCCTTCTCTTCTCTTGCACAGGACAGTACAGCTCTCAGTCTGTCACCTACCTTCAGGACCTGTCCTTCCTCTTATGTCGTAGCCTGTCCTGCACCCTGTTTCACTTGGGACGTCTTCTGAAAGCACATGTCACCCTTCGGCTCAAACAAAAAGACCAACCCCCACAAGTCCCCCAAAACCTTTGGCCTCACATTCCCAACACCATTTCTCTAACTTTTTCTCAGATTGTTGTCAACAGTAAGGAACAGAGGCTATCAGTTAGACCACTGCAAGATTGAGATTGCTTTGAATTTTTGCGTTCTGTTTAAAAAATTATATGATTTTTATGTTCTGTAACATTGGATTTAATATAAAAACAGAGATTTAACTTATTTTTTCTCATAAACTTGGCACTTAAAGAAGATGTACCATAATTATCCTGTGCCTCTCCTTATTTCTGTGTTTCCATGCAATACTCAGATCCCAGTTTGAAAAGCAAGATGTGACAGGGCAGAAGTCTGAGATGCTCAGACTCAGGCTTTTGTGACTTGGTCCCTGCCTACCCACCTGGTCTGTTTCACTGCCCTGCGCTGGGTTCTACCCCAGCTTTATCAAGCAACTGAGAACCCAAGTTCTTCATGCCACCATGACTTGAATATTTATAGTTGTATTTTTACGGGCTAAGGCGCCAGCCACATACACCTAAGGTGGCAGGTTTGAATCCCCAGCCTGGACCCGCCAAACAACAATGATGGCTGCAACCAAAAAATAGCCGGGCATTGTGGCGAGCGCCTGCGGTCCCAGCTACTTGGGAGGCAGAGGCAAGAGACTCGCTTGAGCCCAGGAGTTGGAGGTTGCTGTGAGCTGTAATGCCACGGCACTCTACCCAGGGGGACAGCTTGAGGCTCTGTCTCAAAAAAAAAAAAAAAAAAAAAAACCATAGAGGAAAACAGATTTCACAGTTATCCCAGGCAAGTTAATAAACAAAAAACAAGGAAAAATGAAATAAAACTAGAATCAATAACACTCAGGGGAGAAATATTCAGAATCCAGAGTTTCCATAAAATTTTATCTAAAGTTTTTAACAATAGAAAAATAAAGAGACATGCAAAGAAAACTGAAAACATGAGTCATACTCAGAGGGGGAAAAATTAATCAACAGAAACTGTCTCTGAGTATACCCAGAAGTTGGATTTAGCAGACAAAGATTTCACATCAGTTATTATACAAGGTAGCCATGAAGTTCATGTGCAATATAACTATTTAAATTGCACCTGAACTTTATGGCCACCCTGTATATAAATATGTTTAAGGAACAAAAGGAAACCATGTTTAAAGAATGGAAAGCATAAACATAATGAATCAACAGAGATTCTCAACACTGATATGAAAAGAACCAAAGGAAATTCTGGAGTTAAAAAGTACAATAACTGAAATGAAAAATCTGCTAGAGATGCTTAACAGTAGGATCTAGAGGACAGAAGAAACAAAGAACCTAAAGACAGAATTATCATTCTAAACAATAAAAGATTAAAGAAAAGTGAACAGAGCCTCAGAGACCTCTGGACAATCTGTGGGACAAAAATCAAGCATGCCAAGATACACATAATGGGCATCCTCAAAAAAGAGAGAAAAGAAGAAATAATGCCAAAAACGTATTAAATCTGAAGGAAAATACTAATCTACAAATACAAGAAGCTCAATGAACTACAAGAAGAATAAACACAATAAAAAGAGATCTATACCTAGCAACAACACAGTCAAACTGCCACAACCTGAATACAAAGAGTATTTTTAAAGCAGCAAGAGAAAAAGGACTTGTCGACCAATACAATTAACTGACTAAGTGTCAGAACAATGGAGGCCAGAAATTAGTGGGATGACATGTTCAAAGAGCTGAAGCACAAAATCATCAATCCGAGCACTCTGGGAGGTCGAGGTGGGTGGACTGCCTGAGCTCACAGGTTTGAGATCAGCCTGGGCCAGATCAAGACCTTGTCTCTAAAAACAGCCGGGGGCTGTGGCAGGTGCCTGTATTCCCAGCTACCTGGGAGGCTGAGGCAAGAGAATCACTTAAGCCCAAGAGTTTGAAGTTACTGTGAAGTATGACATCATGGCACTCTACTGAGGGTGACAAAGTGAGACTCTGTCTCAAAAATAAACAAATAAATACATAAAAATTATTCATTTTATATTCAGTAAAACTATCCTTCAAAAAATGAAGACTACTTATCACTATTCTCCCATTCCTCATTTAAAAAAAAAAAAAATCAGGCTCTGCACCTGTAGCTCAAGCAGCTAAGACACCAGCCACATACACCAGAGCTGGCAGGTTTGAATACAGCCCGGGCCTGCCAAACAGCAATGACAACTACAACCAAAAAATGGCTGGGTGTTGTGGCAGGCACCTGTAGTCCCAGCTACTTGGGAGACTAAAGCAAGAGAATTGCTTAAGCCCAGGAGTTGGAGGTTGCTATGAGCTGTGATGCCACCGCACCCTACCCAAGGTGACAGCTTGAGGCTCTGTCTCAAAAAAAAAAAAATAATATATCAGTTCCCTACAGAATTATGCCATCTAGTTTTAACACTTTCTCTCCTTTTTTGTTACTGCCATCATTAAGTTTCCCATTGTTCATTACACCTTGCTTTCTAAATCATCTGCCATTATCCAATAAATTTCAACAATCACATAGACAATTCATGCAGTATCCTGCCTCTTAGTTTACTGGTGCCATCTCTAAAAACCTTCTCCTGCACTCTACCTCAGTTATCTACTTCCTCACTTTTTATCCTGTTATTACCAAAATGGACAATTAGCAAATTGCAATTATCCAATTACTAAATTACGAATTCACACGCTCCACCATAACCTTCAGTTATTCTAAATAACTATTCAGCTACTCTACAGTGATTATTCTTTGACTTCACTGATACGTGCATCACCAGTTCATTGAACTGTCTTAATTTTCCTTTAGTCTCATTTTGTTGTCAAGATTTTAATCACACTCTGGCAAACTGATTCCATCTTGACCATTTGTTGTACAGGGAGCCCAAGTCCCAAACAGCACTTCTTTAGCAAAAAAGACAAAAACTGAGAAACAATGATTTTTAATATGTAAAAATCTCAGAATAAAAAAAGCAGTAAGATACCAATAGAAAAATAGGCCAAAAAATCTGCAAATTTACAATTTTGATAGGCAAGACAAGCAAGGGTCCAATGTATGTACCATTCTCATATACTGCTAATAGGAGCATAAATCACTACATTTCTGAAAAAAACAATTTGGCAATCTCTTTTAGGATTCCATAAAATGTGTTTTCCTTTTGAGGAAAAGGAAAGCTAAAGTTTCCTTTTGTGCTGACCTTTTATAGAAAGCTAAAATTTAAAAATAACAAAAATTACAGAGGAAGGTGTTCAACACAATGTTTAAAACTGTATAAATATGAAATATTTAGAGGATGGTTCCACATATCATATAACAATATGGCCAGGCACAGTGTCTCACACCTGTAATCCTAGCACTCTGGGAGGCCTAGGTAGATGGATTGCTTGAGCTCAGGAGTTTGACCAGCCTGAGCAAGAGCAAGACCCCATCTGTACTAAAAGTAGAAAAATTGGCTGGATGTTGTGGTGGGCACCTGTAGCCCCAGCTAATCAGGAGGCTAAGGCAAGAGGATCTCTTGAGCCCAAGAGACTGAGGTTGCTGTGAGCTATAATGATACCATGGCACTCTACCCAAGGCAACAGTGTGAGACTGTCCCAAAAAAAAAAGAAAAGAAAAAGAAAAAAGGAAGAAAGAAAAGACAATTTCAGTGATCCCAACACTGAAATGAAATCAGATGCTGAAATTATCTAAAAAGAATTTTAAAGCAACCATCATGAAGATCCTTCTGCATGCAATTTGGAAGTCTTAGAACAAAAGAAAAACAAAATCTCTGCCAAGAAACAGAAGTTACAAAAAAGAACAAAATAAAAATTACAGAACTGAAAATAACTGAAATTTTAAAAATGAATAAGTTCCATAGAATAAAGACAATAGAAGACAGACTCAGTGAACTTCAGAACAAATCAAGAGAATTTACTCAATCTGAAAAAACAAAATAAGCTCGAAAAAAAATGAGTCTGAGAGATAATGGTACTATACCAAAAGATCTAATATTTGTATCACAGATTCACAGAAGATGAGAAAAGGCATAGGGTTGAAAAAATATCCCTAGAAATAATGAGACTGAAATGTCACAAATTTAGTCAAAGACAAAAACCTACAGATGCAAGAAGCATTGAGAACCCTTCCCCCTAAAAAAAATAAATAAATAAATAATTAAAAATCCAAAGAAATCCCTATCAGGACATTTCATGGCTGGGGGGCCAGCCACATACACCAGAGGTGGCAGGTTCAAATCCAGCCCAGGCCTGTCTAACGACAACAGCTACAACTAAAAAATAGCTGGGCATTGTGGCAGATGCCTGTAGTCCTAGCTACTTAGGAGGCTAAAGCAAGGAGAATCACTTAAGCCTGAGAGTTCAAGGTTGCTGTGAGCTGTGAAGCCACAGAACTCTACTGAGGGCAACATAATGAGACTCTGTCTCAGAAAAAAGAAAAAAAAAGTAATAAAAAGAAAAGACATATCATAATTAAACTTCTGAAAACCAAAAAGAAAGTAAAACTCTTGAAGGTAGCCAGAGAAAACAACATATTACCTGTAAGTCAACACCAATTCAAATAACAGGATTTCTCATCTAAAACTACAAAGGCCAGAATTCAGTAGCACATTATCTTTCTTTCAAGTGCTGAAAGAAAAGAACTGCCAATGATGAATTCTTATAACCAAAAAAACAATCCTTCAGAAATGAAGGTAAGAAAGATATTCTCAGATGATGGAAAACCAAATCCAGGTGCTAACCAGATTTGGATAACAGAGAATCCATCACCATCTGATTTCTTGCCATCTGTACTGAATAAATAAAAACAAACATAAATACTTGAATCATGAAATGTTAAAAAGCTTTTAAAATATAATTAGTTAAAAAACTAAAAAAAAGGCTCTCTGGTCCTCCCGTTCGTCAGACAGCCACTTCCTTTAGTGCAGCGCCAGCCACATCCCCAAGGAACCATGGTGAAAGTGAAGGTCGGAATAAACAGCTTTGGTCCTATTGGGCGCCTGGTCACCAGGGCTACTTTTAAGTCTGGCAAAGTGGATATTGTCAGCATCAATGACCCCTTCATTGACCTCAACTACATGGTCTACATGTTCCATCCAGTATGATTCCACCCATGGCACAGTCAAGGGTAAGAACGGGAAGCTTGTCATCAATGGGAATCCCATAACTATCTTCCAGGAGCGAGATTCCACGAAAATCAAATGGGGTGAGGCAGGCACTGAGTATGTTGTGGTGTCCACTGGCATCTTCACCACCGTGGAGAAGGCTGGGGCTCACCTACAGGGGCGTGCCAAAAGGGTCATCATCTCTGCCCCTTCTGCTGATGCCCCCATGTTTGTGATGGGTGTGAACCACAAGAAGTACAAAAATAGCCTCAGCATTGTCAGCGATGCCTCCTGCACCATCAACTGCTTAGCTCCCTTGGCTAAGGTCATCCATGACAACTTCGACATTGTGGAGGGACTCATGACCACAGTCCATGCCATCACTGCCACCCAGAAGACTGTGAATGGCCCCTCTGGGAAGTTGTGGCATGATGGTCGCGGGGCTCTCCAGAACATCATCCCTGCCTCAACTGGTGCAGCTAAGGCTATGAGCAAGGTCATCCCTGAGCTGAATAGGAAGCTTACTGGCATGGCCTTCTGTGTCCCCACTGCCAACATATCCGTCATGGATCTCACCTGCCATCTGGAGAAGCCTGCCAAATACAATGATATCAAGAAGGTGGTGAAGCAGGCATCAGAGGGCCCCCTCAAGGGCATCCTAGGTTACACCGAACACTAGGTCGTCTCCTCTGACTTCAACAGTGACACTCATTCTTCCACTTTTGACGCTGGGGTTGGCACTGCCCTCAATGACCACTTTGTCAAACTCATTGCCTGGTATGATAATGAATGTGGCTACAGCAACAGGGTGGTGGATCCTATGGCCCACATGGCCTCCAAGGAGTAAGAACCCCCAGACCACCAGCCCCTGCCACAGCACAAGAGGAAGAGAAAGGCCCTTAGCTGCTAGGGTGCCCCTGCCTACTTAGTTCCTCACCTCATGAGACTCTCCCCTGAACACAGTTTCTACACCAGATGCCCTAGAGAACAGGAGGGACCTAGGAAGCCCCACCTTGTCATGAAACATCAATAAAGTTCCCTGAATTCAAAAAAAAAATGCTTTAATACAAAACTTACTTTACAAAGAACTTTTAATAATTTAGGAAAACAGACAATACCTAATATAAAATTTAAAAAGCAATGCAGTTCCACATGGCGGAGCTGACAGAGGAGCTTCACAGCTCCAACAGCCCTTCCTACAAGGGATTTATCAAAGATATTCATGAAGACTTCCTCACAGTTGTTTATGAAAATAATTGGCAACCAGAATGCCAGGTTCCATTTAATGAAGTTAGATTACCACCACCACCTGATATAAAAAAAGAAATCAGTGAAAGAAATGAAGCAGAGGTATATTCAAGAACAAATGACCAAGAACCATATGGATGGCGATTGGCTAAAGTTTGGATGATAAAAGGGGAATTTTATGTCATTGAATATGCTGTTTGTGTTGCTACTTACAATGAAATAGTCACATTTGAACAACTTCGAAATAAAACTGTCAAAAAAAAAAATACCTTCTTTAAGTGCTTAGTGGATGCTCCAGAAGATTTGAGAGAGGCATGTGCTAATGAAAATACTCATAAAGATTTTAAGAAAGCGGTAGGAAGATATATAATTTTTTACCATCTAGAAACTACACAGCTAATGATTTCATCTGCCAGTGAAACAACTGTAAAGAGAGTAAATATTTTAAGTGGCATGCATTTGCAAAGTACTCATACAAAGTTGATGCTAATGTCCAGAAATGAAGAGGCCACTAAGCATTTAGAATGCACAAAACAGGGACGGCACCTATGGCTCAGTGGGTAGGGCACCGGCCCCTTATACCAAGGGTGGTGGGTTCAAACCCAGCCCCAGCCAAACTGCAACAACAACAACAAAAAAAAATAGCCAGGCGTTGTAGGGGGCACCTATAGTCCCAGCTACACAGGAAGCTAAGGCAAGAGAATTGCCTAAGCCCAGGAGCTGGAGATTGCTGTGAGCTGTGTGACACCACAGCACTCTACCGAGGGCAATAAAATAAAACTGTCTCTACAAAAAAAAAAAAAAATGCACAAAACAACTTGCAGCTCTTCATGAGTTATTTGTTGTGAGATAAGATTTAATGGATCTGGCAAAAGGAACACATGGTAGTAATATACAAGCTAGGAAAGTTTCTGGAGTTACCGCTATTGAGTTAGATGAAGATACTAGAACATCTAGAATTTATGGAGAGAGTGCCAGGTTTTTAAGGCTACAGGTTTCTTAGAATTTGTGGAGTATTTTATTCAGGTTCCTAGGAATCATGCTGGTAAGTTCATTGGGAAAAATGGCAGTTATTCAAGAAATTGTGATCTGGTATGGTTCGGGTGAGAATTGAAGGAGACAACAAGAATAAACTACCTAGAGAATATGGGATGGTTCCATTTGTATTTGTTGGCACTAAAGAAAGTATCAGAAATGTGACAGTTCTTTTAGAATACCATATTGCTTATCTAAAGGAAGTAAAACAGCTAAGAATGGAACACCTACAAATTGATAAACAGCTATGACAACATCGGTTCTAGATCTTACAGTGGAAGAGGCAGAGGTCATCGGCACCCTAATTACACCTCCAGTTATGATACAAATTCTCAGCTGTCTAACCTCTGAAACAGAATCTGAGGGTAAAGATGAGGTGAGTGATTGGTTAGTCATTGGCAGGAGATGATCGAGACAACTGACATCAGCTTGACAGCACGAGACTCCCAGGAGGAAGAGGCAGAAGTGTTTCAGGGGGTCAAGGTTGTGGTGGACCATGTGGTGACAAATCCTCCATCAGTTCTGTGCTCAAAGATCCAGACAGCAATCCATACAGCTTACTTGATAACACAGAATCAGATCCAACTGTAGACATTGATGCTCAGCAAATCTCATCATAGTACTATCCGTTGTAGGCAATCTTATAGACAAAGGACTGATGAAGATGCTGTTCTAATGGATGGAATGACTGAATCTGATACTGCTTTAGATCATATCAGAAGGGCTAAGCAAAAGATGTGGTTGAAGAGCATGGTCCTTCAGAAAAGACAATAAATGGCCCAACTAGTGCTTCTGGGGATGAAATTTCTAAGCTATAGTATACTCCAGGAGAAGAAAACATTAATACGTTAAAAGAAGAAAACATTCAAGAAACAGCAGTCCTGAACGGTGTTTCATAAACCAAAGAAATTCCTAGTTTACAATTCTTTTACGCATTTACAATAGCGCTTGTACAAGCTTGCCAAAGACAGAATACAGATCATCAGTCTTTATATCCCACTTTCAGTTCCTCCATTTAGAATTCAGAAAGGGGAGGGATCCTGAAGAAATCATATGTTAAACATACTTTGGGCTAGGCACGCAGTGGCTCACACCTGTAACCCTAGCACTTGGGAGGCCCAGGCAGGTGGACTCCCTGAGCTCACAGGTTCAAGACCAGCCTGAGCTGGACTGAGCGCTCATCTCTAAAAATAGCCAGGTGTTGGGGCGGGCACCTGTAATTCTAGCTACTTGGGAGGGTGAGGCAAGAGAATCACTTGAGCCCAAGAGTTTGAGGTTGTTGTGAGCTATGACACCACAGTACTCTACTGAGGGCAATAAAGTGAGACTCTGTCTCCACACACACACACACACACACACACACAAATACTTTGACACCTATTGTGTTACAAACTTTATTATCAGATAAGCCTTGAGAATAGTGTATGTAACATTAAAAAAAATTGCTGGCTATAGGAAATGTTATTTTGTTTTCAAAATATGGCAGAGATGGGGGCATATGGATGGGATAGGATCCCTATGGTAATATTCTTTATAAAAGCATTAGCTGCTTTTGTAACCTGTTTGTTACATTTTTAATATGCAACCACGTCTTCACCTGAGGAAAACTAGAATGAAAAGCAGTCTAAAAAATTTTGCATTGAACTGTAATTTCATCATTAGTTTAGTTTGGAAACTGGTCTGTTTTAATGTGTTTTTTAATGTCTGCAGACCACTGGAATACATTTGTGAAACTCTTACCTGCAGGGACACTGGGTGATATTTGGCAATGATTGCTCTATGTTGAACCTTTGTTTGGTTTATTTATTAAAGCATATAGTATTTAAAAATTGAACATAGCTTTAGTTAAAACACTAAGCTGAATTAGTCATGTTCATTCAAGACATAACCTGAACTACTGAAAAAAATCAATTTCTAGAAGGTTTGCTCTGTATAAACTCCATGTTAGTCTTTGGTAGAGTATCTTTCTTTTCTTTCTTTTCCTTCCTCTCCTTTTTTTTCCCTTTTTTCCTTCTTTTTTTGTTATTTTGGTTGTTTGATGTGCAATAATGTTTTTGCATACAGGTAATAAACTTTGATCTTCCATTTGCTGATTTTTAACTTTCTACTTTTTACAGCAATTGTTGCAAAATAGTTGGAGGTATTTATAGACCTAGAATAGTATGCTTTGATTGCTTTTTTAAAAACATTTATATTTTGCAATAAATAGCATTAAAATGTCAATTGGCTATGTAATCATTTTGTAATGAATCCTTTAAAATCTTAACACTTAAAATTTAGACTGTTAGAATAGAAGGCTTTGGAAATTGATAAATACATTTGCTACCAGGGAAGACAAATATCTTTATAACAAAATTCTAATGAAAGGCAACTTTTTTGGAAAACGGGGTAGAAGCAAGAATTTTTACCTTGGTTTTAGTTATTAAAAAAAGTATGATGAACAATTTTTAAGTGATAGGCCAATAAATTTGCTTCTAGAGTCTTAAGCAACTAATTTTGAAGATTCACAGACCAATGATTGAAAATCATTATCAAACTTAAGTTTGCAAAGATAAAAACCCAGGGCAGCACCTGTGGCTCAGTGGGTAGGACGCCGGCCCCATATACTCAGAGTGGGTTCAAACCCTGCCCAGGCCAAACTGCAATAAAAAAATAGATGGGCATTGTGGCAGGCGCCTGTAGTCCCAGATACTCAGGAAGCTGAGGCAAGAGAATCACTCGCCTAAGCCCAAAAACTGGTGGCTGCTATGAGCTGTGACACCATAGCACTCTACCAAGGGTGACAGGTTGACACTCTGTCTCAATTTTTTTATTTAAAAAGAATAAAAAAAAAGATAAAAACCCAATGTTTGTTTGAGAGTAACAGCAATGCATTAGTTTATACAGCTAATTGTGAGGTCAAATCAAGTAAGTGTGGACCTAGGAAAGGGTTTGCTTTATAATATATAAACCAATGAGCAAGAATAATCATTTATTTTTATCATTTGGCATCTGAAGTGTTATGTGCATGCCTTGCATTAATTTTTATGTGAATCCCCAGCCCGGCCTGCCAAACAACAATGATGGCTGCAACCCAAAAATGGCCAGGCGTTGTGGCGGGCGCCTGTAGTCCCAGCTACTTGGGAGGCCGAGGCAGGAGACTCGCTTGAGCCCAGGAGTTGGAGATTGCTGTGAGCATGATGCCATGGCACTCTACCCAGGGGTATAGCTTGAGGCTCCGTCTCAAAAAAAAAAAAAAATTTTTTTATGTGCATAAAAATGTTGTGATTTTAATTTATATGACCTAAGGTTAATTCAGGGTATAGTTAAAAATTCAAAGTTTGCCAAGTCAGTGTGGATATAACCGTAGCCTTCAAATTTATTCTAATTGAGGTTCAAAATAAAGCAACAGCCAAATATATATAGTGTTGTTAATTTAAACTCATAAAAGAAAATGGAAGGCAATGTTCCAAAATGTTATCAGTGATTTCCCCCAATACAAAATTATGAATTTTTCCTGTTTTTCTATTTTCTAATTTTTCTAAAATACCCACTCTACTTTTTAAATACTTACTAGTGTATAATTAGAATTCTAACCATAACGTATTAAAATTAGTAACACAAAGAGTTAATGATAACACTCAAAAAACATGATTAATTCCATGAAAGAATGGGAATGTCCTTAATGAAATAGAACACAAGAGTGTTGTCTTTTACTTACCTGTGAATCTGTCCATTTTTATGTAGGTATTCCAATCCTTCCAATACTTCTCGGAGTATTGTGGCAATGGTAGATTCATCTAGAACTCCATTTTTGTGTTCCCCCTTTGCCACAATGTGCTTAATAATATCCAGAACTGAACCTGAAAACAGAAAAAGAGTCTTCTAAAACTGTGTAACTCATTCAATATAATTCAGACTCTTTTTAGAATCAAAACATGTGAACCTTTTCATAAATTGCATAGGAAAGGAAAAAACAGCAAATATGAGGAAATATGTAAGTTTAAAATTAATACTTTATTTTCAAATCTAATCTGAAACATAAAGTAGACTGCTAACATCCAAATACTAGTATGTTACATCAGCATCTCCTTTCAACTTCTTAAAAGAATTTGGAAGAGGTGGTAGAAGATATTTAACCATTCCTGAAGAATCTTAGGTAAACCACGCCCATCACTAACACTCTAGCATAAGATATCACAAACCAGTGTGCTTCTAACATCAAATTAGACTTTGCAGGTGCTGCACAGACAACATCCATTGTACAAATGTAAAAACACAATTGAAATGCAAATCAAATCAGAGATGAAATATCTGATCACATGTAGCGCGTATGGCTCAGTGGGTAGGGCACCGGCCCCATATACTGAGGGTGGCAGGTTCAAACCCGGCCCCATCAAACTGCAACAAAAAAAAAAAAAAACAGCCAGGCATTGTGGCGGGTGCCTGTGGTCCCAGCTACTCAGAAGACTGAGGCAAGAGAATGGCCTAAGCCCAGGAGTTGGAGGTTGCTGTGAGCTGTGACGCCACAACACTCTACCAAGGACAATAAAGTGAGACTCTGTCTCAAAAAAAAAAAAAGAAAAAAGAAATATCTGATCATGTATGTATAAAATTTAACTTAGGGGCTAGAATTATTTTCAGACTAATAAATTATAGAAATAAAATAGGTAAGGCAAAGACAAATATGAAAAGAATAAAAATAGCAGCTCTTTTTAAATAACAGCCCAGAAATATTATCAATCTCATTCCTCCTCAGATAGGAAAAAATGCCCCTACTAAAGACTGGGGGGGTGGAGTGGGTGGGAAGAAATCTATATGATAATTAAAATCACAGAATGCTGATTACCAAAACTGATAATTATAATCCAGAAAAAGTCAGGCAGGGATTCATAAGATTTCTGGCAGTACAATGGCCCATAAAAGATCACAGAATCAAAACAAAATAATCTCTAATAACTCTGCCAAAAAGTCTGGTATATAACATAGATTGCACTGATAAGATTCAATACCCATTTCTTGGTACAAAGCCTCAATGATCAAGATTAAAATCAAAACAAGCACTGAAAACTTGCTCTGCCATGAGCTTTTACTTCACTTAAAAATTCCAAATATAGGGAAAGCTATGGTCTAGAGAGAATTCTCAAAAACATGAAGGATCGAACACAAGTCTATTTTAGCTCCCACTTACAATCCACTAATGGGGCAGCGCCTGTGGCTCAAAGGAGTAGGGCTCTGACCCCATATGCCAAAGGCAGTGGGTTCAAGCCCAGTCTCAGCCAAAAACTGGAAAAAAAAATCCACTAATATATTAAACTTAGTAAAAAAAAAAAGGTATAAACCCATAATGAAAAAAGAGAACAGAAAAGAGATGACAAAAGTATTCTGGATTATAGAATACAGAAAAAGAAAAAGTAACTGACTAAGCATAGAAGAGAAATCTGAATTTCAGTGGCTATTTAGGAATACCATTTAGGAAACAGTGGTAGAGTTCCAGAAAGGCTAAGAACAACACATACAAAGTAGTACATTGAGAGGAAGTGAAAGGGAAATAAAGGAAAGGATTGAAAACAGGAAAACTAAAAGTTCAGATAATAGAGAATAAGATTCCAAGATCCCTCCTTCTCCCTGGAAACTAACCCACTAACACCCCCACCTCCTGTAGGAGATCCAGGAGTCCTCAAACTTTTTAAACATGAGGCCAGTTCCTCAGACTGTTGGAGGGCAAGACTGCAGGCCCTGGGATGAGTTGGCTGCTAAGCTGAACAGGCAGCTGTAGCAAAAACACACAGCAAACCGGATAAACGTCCTAGGTGGGCTGCATGTGCCATAGTTTTAGGACACCTGAAGGGCAGTTTAGTTTCTAGAGACAATGAAACAGAAAGGCGCCAGACTCCAGACAGGTTTCCTAATAGATTATTACACTGGTTCTTTCCCCTCTCCATTGCTGAGGATTCATAAACTTGTGATCCAGGAGGGGAGAGGCCTAAGGGATAAGTTTGTTCTGCTTAATCAACCACATATTAATCCCCAAAGCAAAGTGATTATACCAATGGGCCACATGTTTCATTCTCCCAAGAAGTTCTAGCCATACAAGAGCTATTTAGTAAGAAGAGATTCATGTAAACACTGATCAAGTCCCATATTTGTAACAAAGAATGCCTAAAATAAGAAATGCAAAGGAAAAATTTCTACTAGAAATTTAAAATTAACACAATTCATGCATTCAACAATAAAGCCCTATTATATATAAAAATCTAAGACTGAGTGCCACAGAATATGCCAAAAGATATATTACAAGCTGCTTACTTTAAAGGAATTTCCAATTTGGTAGATCAAAGAAATGGAGCAATGAAGACTTTAGAGCACATAAAGAGTTACTAAATCTGTAAAGAGTTTGAAACAGGAGCTCCTTTTCAAAATTTTAGAAGATTTTATTAATTTCACATTATCCAATGAAAAGGAAATTAAAGCAATGCACATTGCCAGTTTATGTCAAAAATAGACATTCTGAAAAAAGCTTATATAAGAAATCTCCCTCTTCCCTGGCATAACAATTTCTTTTCCATTTCAGTCTCCTCCCAATAATATAATTTTTGCAAATACAGGGATTATCACACCGTTAAGACCTTCATCTTTAACTGACAAATAGTGGTCCTATCCTTCCTATCCATTTGATTTCTTCAGTATCGTGTGGTCTCTAACTAGATGATGATGGTGCTTACAATTCTCCCTCATTAAACATCAAAAATACACACAATAAGCCAGGTGCAGTAGCTCATATCAGTAATCCCAGCATTTGGGAGGACTGAGGTAGGATCACTTGAGCCTAGGAGGTCAAGACCAGCCTGGACAACATAACCAGATCCTTAAAATCCGAGCCAAGCATGGTAATGCATGCCTGTAGTCCCAGCTATTCAGAAAGCTAAAGCAGAAGGATTGCTTAATCCCAGGAATTCAATTATAGCTATAATAAGGCCACTACAGCCTGGGCATCAGAGCAAGACACTGTCTCAAAAAAAAAGAAAGAAACACATTAAATTCTTCATGTCATCTCAGAGAAAGGAGAAGGGAAAATATGCATATTACCTCTGAATGACTCAATTAATATCTAAAGAAATGGATCAGTGCCTGTGGCTCAAGTGCCTAAGACACCAACCACATACACCTGAGCTGGCAGGTTTTACTCCAGCCCAGGCCCAGCAAATACAATGATGGCTGCAACCCAAAATATAGCCAGGCGTTGTGGCAGGCGACTGTAGTCCCAACTACTTGGGAGGCAGAGGCAGGAGAATCGCTTGAGCACAGGAATTAGAGGTTGCTGTGAGCTGTGATGCCACAGCACCCTACCCAGGGCAACAGCTTGAGGCTCTGTCTCAAAGAAAAATAAATAAATAAATAAATAAATA
>CAUYTI010068234.1:0-11753 GCA_963575145.1 Galago senegalensis
CCTGTGGTCCCAGCTACTTGGGAGGCGGAGGCAAGAGACTCGCTTGAGCCCAGGAGTTGGAGGTTGCTGTGAGCTGTAATGCCACGGCACTCTACCCAGGGGGACAGCTTGAGGCTCTGTCTCAAAAAAAAAAAAAAAAAGCCATTCGGATTAAAAGTATACGTGTGATACCCAGGGACCAAGGGAGACAGGGAACGGGGAGTATGTGCCAAGGGCTATGGTTTTTTTTTTTAAAGGTGATGAAAACATTCTAAAATTAGATAGTTGGCCAGGTGCAGTGGTTCATGCCTGTAATTCCAGGACTCTGGCAGGTGAGGTGGGTGAATTGCTTGAGCTCAGGAGTTCAAAAACAGCCTAAGCAAGAGCAAGAACCCCCTCTACTAAAAATAGAAAAAACTAGCCAGGTGTGGCAGGCACCTATACTCCCAGCTACGCAGAAGGTTGAGACAAAATGATTGCTTGAGCCCAAGATTGTGAGGTGACTATAAGCTATAATGACACCGCAGCACTCTACCTAAGGCACAGAGTGAGACCATGTCTCAAAAAAATTAATAGGGATAAAATTAGATAGTTGTGGTTGCCCACTGTGTGAATATACACCAAGGCCACTAAATTGTCAACTTTAAAAGCATACGCTTTGTGGCACGGGGTTATATCTCAAAGATGTTATTACAAAGAATGGCCTTGGGTCTTTGTGTGTTGGTTACTGGCAGCCCACAGACCCAGCTGCATGGAGAAGCATCTGAATATGCGTGTACCGAAGTAGATAGAAGGTTAAGTGTTAGAGGAGATCCCAATTTAACTGCAAAAAAAAACAAAGAAAGTTTGAAATATAACAGATACTGAAAGGTACATGAATGAACATTAAGTGCCAGCCAACAAATTGCATGAATGTAACGCTATTGTGTTACCAGTGCCCAGGCCAAGAAACAGAGCATGCACATTGCCGCCTACCTCCCTGTTCCTATCACTCTTCTCACTCTAGTGCCACAGTCTCGTCCATCTTCGAACTTTATATAAATAAAATTGCACGATACACTCGAGTCTGGCCCATTTCCATCAATAATGTCTACGATTCATCCAAATTTCTGTATATGAATTTTTGCTCATGGCAGATCATTCATTCCCATGAGAATAACCACAGCATTCTTATCTAATTTAACGATAGCAAGTATTTCCACCTTGCAGGTGTTCTGAATACCTGTAGTGAACATTTTGGTACCTTGTCTTTCAACAAACCACTATCTGTAGAATTTCTTGGTTAATCCAATATGTCAGAATCTATGAAACAGGCAAACCATTTTCCACAGTGGCCATAGCAATTGAGAAACTTTAACTTCCATATTCTAAAGTTCCCAGGAGGTTAACTTTGCACAAGAATAATAGAAAAAAAGGAAAAGTAGACAAATTAACAAGTATATAAAATCCTTTCTAGAATCCAATCAGTGCTCCTGATGAAAGTAGAGACTTACACTAATTGTTCTACGTTGCACATTGACGAGCTCAAGACCTTACAGAGTATCTTCATGTCATCGCAGGAAAGATTTACATTGTGGAGGTTCAAATATTTCAAGTCTGGGCTGTGAGAAAGCACCTCAAAGAAAACACTACTTCCACCAGAAAAGGAAACACGATTTAGCCTGCAAAAAAGCAAAGCAAGTTTCACCTGGGTTTCCTCTAATGAGGCCAGAGCATCTGTCTTTAGTTATCTCTTAGAACCCATAATTAATTAATTCTCTAATTTTACAGCCCAGTCACATCGCTCAGCACTTCTCATCCTGGGTCGTTTTGCCCCCAAAGGGCATAGTTGGTAATGCCTGGAGACAATTTTAGTTGTCATAATTAGGAGGAAGCTACTGGTAGCGAGTGGGCAGAGGTCAGGGATGCTTCTCCATTATCTTGCTGCAACACACTCCAAACAAAGAAGGATCTAGAACAAAAAAAATCAGTAAGTGCCAAGACTGAGAAACTCTGCTCTAGATTTGAATTCTTCACTTACACAGTCAGCCTCAGCTCAGAGCTAACTTGGTTGACATGGATTTGTTATTTCCACAATACTCACAAATCAAAGCATCTTCAACTTACTGAAGCTTTTCAAGGTGACAGGTGGGATATCTCAGCTGATTGCACAAAATCTCCAAACTAGATTGGCAGAAGTCAGTGTTTATTATTTCCAATTCTTTGAGGTGCTCGTTGGTTATGAACACACAGAAAACGTGATGCCAATGAACGACATTGCAACTTGACCTGTGATCAAAAAGGACATGCTCTCTGTAGGTGAACAATGAACACGAGCCCCTCCCCACAGGTACGCAGGATACGTTGTCTCCCTGTACAGAAGACTTCTGAGTCAGAGTCTCCTTTGATGGGGGAGAATAGGGTCAGTCAGGTAAGCTCACCCTATATTAGTGAATTATGGGCCCCAGGGGACATCTGGAGGTCCTTTTGGTTATTACCTCTTAAGGGAGGGGTACTTCTGGCATCTTGTGGATAGAGGACAGAATGATCCTAAACATCCTGTAATATACAGGAAGCCCCCCAAAAGAAACCCAGGATAGCCCCCAAAATGAAGCTGAGAAATGCTGCTTCATATCCACAACACAGCCAGTAGTAAGCCAAGGTCTTCTGCAAAATGGCTGAGGCTCCTAACCACACAATCTTTGGGTGCCTTCCTAGACTTCTTTGCCTCGGTTTCCTTATCTGTAAAATCATTGTAGAATCCACCCTGAGCTCAGGACTTCAAGAACAGCCTGAGCAAGAGTGAGACCCCATCACTACTGAAAAGGCAAAAAGTAGCCAGGCACTGCAGCAGATGCCTGTAGTCCCAGCCACTCTGGGGTCCAAGGCAAGAGGATCACTTGAGCACAAGAGTTATGAAGTTACCGTGAGCTATGATGCCAGGGCATTACGCCCAGGGTGAAAGTGAAACTCAGTCTCAAACAACAAGGAAAGTTTGTGTGTGGTCCCATGGGAACTGTGTAGGTATTAATTACGTGGATGGATCAGCTGGTGTTTGAGAAAGGTAGGATACACGTCACATGACTCTCAGGGTCCATCCTTACAATATGACTATGAACACCATCCCCACCTTGTGTGTTGAGGCCACTGCAACTACGAAAAGACAAGTCTCAGGCAACGAAATGGCCAGAGCTTCTAGTGAGTCTGGCTGGGACTCAAACTAATGCTGTTTGGATGGCAATGAAAACCCTACCATGATCCTCCACTTAGCAAAACCCACCTGAGAAGATGGACAGATTCTGACAAAGGGGCAGAAAGACATTGAATGGACTCACCTATAGCCATGTCCATCCTCCTCAATGACTTTTGGGACTGAAAATGAAAGTCTCCTCAAGCCAGAGCAGTATTTTAAGCAGTAGGCACAAACCTCCAGGTCCAAGTCATTATTGATAGAAAAGTTAATGTCTTGGAGGAAGTTCACTGCCTCCTTCACGAAGACCACATCCTCCATCTCGAAAAGACAGTAAAACAATGCCAAGAAATCAGTCTGCCCCCGCAGACCTTCACATTCTTCTAAGTTCTTCAGGATCCGGTGAAATTGCTGCCTGATCTCTTGGGAGGGTTGGAAGCCAAAAAATTTGTCTACCTTTTCTTGTTCCTTTTCATTTAAAAAGCCAAACAGGAAACTTCCCCAGTGAATCCAATGTGCTTTCTTTACTTTCTTCAGATGGGCAGCTAGTAGCGTCTCTCTGGATCTGACGGCCGGGTTGGGATGGTCGCGCCTCAGCAGGTAGAACATGGCAGCACAGAACTCTTGGATGCTCGTGTGCGCAAATGTGTACGAGCTCTCTGTGCATTTCAGGAAAATGTTGGTATCCAGCAATGCAGGGACATCCAACTCCGCTATTCCATTTCTCCTGAGATCCTCATCATTAAACTCAAACACTTCGGTCCACATGCCCTCTACAGCCAGGGAGCACAGGCCTCTCAGCTGGACCCGGCTCTGCGGACTTGGACAACTGGCGTCCTTGCTGGTGAACAAGTTCAAGATGGAAGAGGCATACAGAGAGGTGAGACATCGGCAGATGGGCGCCAGATCGCTGCCTTTCTCCCCCGCTTGCTTCATACAGGTGCCTATAACCCAGCAAATGCGGGGGGCATGGCACAGGGAATATATTTGTGCATTCTCTCTTACAAAACGGAACGCCTCCGCGGCTCTATTCCTGCTTGGGAATAAATAGCGGAAATAGAGCTCTATTTCCCCCTCACTGAATCCAGACAGCGTTATGAGTTCTGGGCACACCAGCTGAGCCTGAAGCTCTGCCGGGCACGTGGGCGTCACTGCGACGAGCTGCGAGGCCTCCGGGAGCATCTTCTTCCTCAGCAAACTGCTCAGCAGCGCCCCGACTGGCTGCTGCTTCATCCAGTCACTGCACAGGTCTGACTCGGGTTCACTCAAGTCACATTTCAGTTCTTCAAAGCTATCGATGATGAACAAGAGTTTCTCTGGGTGGGACACGATCTCTGTGATAGGAGCAGGTGAAGGGTAAGGCCAGTTCCTGGACATCAGATCCGCCAAGCTGGTCTCCTTCACCTGCTTGAGTTCTCGGCAGCAGAAGTAGAACACATAGAGGAATTTGTCCTGAAAGAGGCTGCCCTCTGCCCAGCCCAGGACCAGCTTCATCAGAAATGTCGTTTTTCCGATGCCCTGTGCTCCTTGCAAGACCGTGGTATGTGACTGCTGCCCAGTTTCTTTGGCAGCAAAAAGGAGGTGCATATATTTGAGTTCTTCTGGTCTGACGTTCTCACCAAAATATTCAAAAAAGTCAGTGATGGATTTGCTGGCGTAAAGGCTGCTGAACTTATTCTTAACATAAGCTCTATAGATCTTTTTGTGTTCTGAGTCAGTGAGAGGAAAACAAATGAAAAAACGGTACGTCAAATATGCAAAGTAAAAGTAACATCTCATACCAGGATAAGTATAAATTGTGACCCTTAAGACAATATTGCTGAAAGATCATGGCTTCTCTGCCATGAACTTCTGCTTGTTCAGTATGAAAGTGTATATACATGACAATGATTTAGAATCTTCTTTTTGAGACTGAGTTTTACTATGTCCCCCTCAGTAGAGTGCCATGGCATCACAGCTCACAGCAACCTCCATCTCTTGAGCGTAGGTGATTCTCTTGTCTCAGCCTTCTGAGTAGCTGGGACTACAGGCCCCTGCCATATCACCCGGCTTTTTTTTTGTTGTTGTTGCAGTTTGGCTGGGGCTGGGTTCAAACCCACCACCCTCAGTGTATGGAGCTAGCACCCTAATCACTGAGCCATAGGCACCATCCGATCATTAATTATTTTCAAAAGAAGTTCAAAACACAGTAAGTATATTCCTTTTTTCTTTTTCTTTGATCAAACTAACTTAAGTGTGCTGCAGAAGTTTAACTATAGGCTCAATAGTGCCGTGAGATTTAAAAGGTTGAAAAACACTGCCTTAGGCACCTGTGGCTCAGTGAGTAGGGCACCAGCCCCATATACGATGGTAGTGGGTTCAAACCTGCCCCCGCCAAATTGCAAACAAAAAATAGCTGGGCATTGTGGTGGGTGCCTGTAGTCCCAGCTACTCGGGAGGCTGAGGCAAGAGAATCGCCTAAGCCCAGGAGTTGGAGGTTGTTGTGAGCTGTGTGATGCCACAGCACTCTATCAAGGGCCATAGAGTGAGACTCTGTCTCTACAATAAAAAAAAAAAAAAAAAAAGGAAAGAAAGAAAAGAAAAACAGAAAAACACTGCCTTAGCGTTTCTGGCTTGGACGCAAGCTCTTAGCTTAGAGTAAAAATTATTGGTGACCTGAAATAAAAATACAAGTATAGTCTAGGAAGGGGGAGAGAGGAGGAGGGAGAGGGGTGAGGAGAAAAGAGAGTGGAGGGAGAAGGAAGGAGGGGGCAGAGTGAGGAAGGAGAAGAGAAAGGAAGAGGGGAAGAGGGACAGGGAGCAGACAGAAAGGAGAGAGGGCAAGCAGGAAAAATTGAGGTGGGGGGGGGACCAGAGCCAGGTGGGCAGGAGAGAGTGAGGCAAAGGAGAGGAGAGGGGAGAATGGAAAGGGGGGAAGGGCAGGAAGGCGATTGGAGGGATCTCACCTAATGTGCACAATACTAGGGTGTTCAGCAGCCCCCTGGGTGAAGGGCTAAACTAGAACTTGAACTTTACCTTAGAAATGAAAACAGTATAATCTAAACTTTGTACCCTCAGATTAATCTGAAATAAAAACAAAAGAAAATTCAAAAGAAAAAAGAAAAAATGTTATTGGTGATCCATATAAACGTACAACACAGGTTAGGACACATTATCCACCTACATTTTCCCACAAAAGCCAGCAAGTCTAACGGTAATTTGCTACCTACAAGAATAATATTTTCCCATAGCACATTCTGTCCCTGTGACAGACAGGCACAGAAACCATCTACCAAAAAGAGGAGGTGGTGACAATCACCTTAAGTAGTCTGGGCCCTTCCCCACAGACTCACCTGTGCGCTCTCTCTGGACCTTAACACAGAGATCCTGCCTACCCATCCTGTGAAATATCCTTAATGTCAAATTCCATGCTTGCTGGGCCTCATATTGCTGGATAAGCAGGTTGGCCAGGTCTTCCCGGGATGATTTTTTCACTTTGGTCCAGGATATTTGCTTGAGTTCAAGTTTCCAAGTCTCTTGTTTGAAATACTCCTTAAATTTTTTGAACTCCTTCTTATTGAGCTCCTCTAGATACCATATGAGCCCAAAATCAGAGAAGAAAGATGATGCCATCTCATCCAGGCCCAAAACACCAGTCTTTGGAGAGACAGTAATGGGGAGAGGAGAGAGGGGGAAACTGTGGTAAATTCAGGGTAGTATCAAGTTACTAAAAACGAATGAATCAAGATCAGTAATATTGTGCTACTTTGCAGGGCGGGGCATGAGGATGAGGACACAAAGTCCTTTAACTGGATTCATCTCACATTCTTTTTGTTTGTTTCTTGAGACAGAGTCTAACTCTGTCGTCTGAGTAGAGTACCATGGCTTCACAGCTTACAGCAACCTCAAACTTGTGGGCTCAAATGATTCTCTTCCCTCAGTCTACCGGGTAGCTGGAACTACAGACACCTGCCACAATACCTGGCTAGTTTTTCTAATTTTAGTAGAGACCAGCTCTCACTCTGGCTGAGGCTGGTCTTAACTCCTAAGCTCAAAGGATCCACCAGCTTCAGACACCCAGAGTGCTGGGATTACAAGCCTGAGCCACTGAGCCAGCTTCATTTCATTCTTATTGAGATAGTCATTGAAACAGTGATACCTGAAAAACACTCAGTAATTGATGGGGGAGTAACAGATGGAATTATTCAGAAGATACATGAATCCTAACTTGTCGTCCATCACCTGGCATGTCCTCAATACACAAGCAAATGTACATTTACCTTCAAGTAGTGGCAAATTACATTTCTCTCAGTAAATGAGGCATGCATCACAAAGTCAACTGATTTTTGAAGAAAGCACCATGGAGAAGGATAGTGTCTTCAACAAAAGATGCCAAAACAAAGGCTGGGTGTGGTGCCTTCTGCCTGTAATCCTAGCTCTATGAGAAGCTAAGGCAGATGGATTGCCCGAGCTCAGGAGTTTGAGAACATCCTGAGCCAGAGCAAGACCCCATCTCTAAAAACAGCCAGGCATTGTGGTGGGTGCCTGTAGTCCCAGCTACTCGGGAGGCTGAGGCAAGAGAATTGCTTAAGTCCAAGAGTTTGAGGTTGCTGTGAGCTATGACACTACAGCACTCTACTAAGGGTGACAAAATGAGATTCCATTTTTAAAAAGTGCCCAAAACAACCCATATGCAAAAAAAACCCAACCAGCTATATCTCACAGCTTACAGATCAATTAAGTCTAAATGGGTTATAGACCTAAACAAAAAAATGTAGAACTATAAAAATTCTACAAGAAAATCTACAGGACCTTGAATTTGATGCTGAGTTTTTAGATACAACATAAAAATCATGATCCATGGGAAAAAGGAGTCTATTTAAGATACTTTCCTTGAGAAGGACCCTAATAAGAGTATGAAGACAAGCTTCAAAAGGAGCATAAGTTGCAATTTTATATCTAATAAGATTTGTGTCCACAATCTACAAAGGTCTCTTAGAACTCAAGAAGACAGGGCATTGCCAGAAGACAGCTAAGTAGACACCCATGAGATGTGCCTCCTCCACGGAGAGGAACCCAAACAGTAAGCGGATCCTCACATTTCAAACACATGGTGTAGGTAAAAATAACAAGATTCCCCAGGAAAGTGATGGGAAAGTGGGTATGGCGAGGGTTTGGAGCAACTTTTCCACTGGGGACTGGCTGGGACTGGCTAACAGCTGGGAGACATTCCTGGATATGAGGAACAGTAACAGAAAACCCCCAGGGATCTATACTCCAAAATGAATTTTTAAATGTTGACTGTAAAAGATCCCCCTGACCCACTGGTCTCAGGCCTAACATGGGCAGCTGCCTGGAGATGGCATGGAAATGTTGTTCCAGAAAGGGAACCAACACAGAATCCCACCAGCAGCTTGGGCTGAGTGCCAAATGCTGAGCCTAAATACTGGGAAACTGTGGGTACACCTGCCGTCACTGTGAGGGGGAGGCTCCAAGGAGGGACAGAGGAACCCGGGCACTCTCACACCCCTGGAAAGGCCTCCCACCGCCCTGCTGTTGAGACAGACATGGGCAAACAGCATTTTCAACTGTTTCTTGCCCACCCTGTTAGCCTGGGTGGAGCCCCAGCCGTTCTGGTCACAGGTTCAACATGCCATTTTGGGAGTTGAAAGCTAAGCTGAACCCTGCTCTCGGGCTGAATTCAGGCTGAGTTCAAGATATTTTCTCCATATGTGGAAGGTGCCGAAATAAAGCATACACAATTTAAGAAAGGAAAAAAGGAAAGGCCATGCACTGTGGCTCACGTCATAATCTTAGCTCTCCGGAAGTCCAAGGCAGGTGGATTACCTGAGCTCAGGAGTTCGAGACCAGCCTGAACAAGAGTGAGACCCTGTCTATACTAAAAATAGAAAAACTAGCTGAGTATTGTGGCAGGCACCTGCAATCCCAGCTACTTGGAAGGCTGAGACATGAAGATCACTTGACCCGAAAGTTTGAGGTTTCTGTGAGCTATGACAACACAAAACTAACCAAAAAAAAGGGGTAAAAAGTATTAAATTTGTAATGCTCAAGTCAAGTTTGACTTCTGCAATTAAAAGAAGTGCTTAGCATGACTAGAATTCTTTTGTTATTAGTATAAAGTGAGTATTACAATTTCAATGCAGTTCTTTTTGGCCCCCTCTGTATATTTATTTCAGTCTAAAATAAGTCTTAGAATATGTAAACTGGGGGATGGGAGAGGAAGGTAAGAGTTTAGCTAAGGGAAACAAAGGGACAAGTAGATGGGAGACATGGTATGTTGCAGGCCTGCAGGGCAAACATGGTTAACTGTAGTTTACGGGATATTTTCAAAAAGCTAATGGGGAGGATTTTAAATTTTCCCCACACAAAGAAATGATAATTGTTCCAGGTAATGGATATGCTAATTGCACAGATTGGATCATGACACATTGTATACATTTGCCAAAAATATTATTCTGATTACCTGAGCTCACAGGTTCGAGACCAACCTGCACCAGAGTGGGACCACGCCCATCTCTTAAAAAAAAAAAAAGAGGACAGCACCTGTGGCTCAAAGGAGTAGGGCAGGGGTCCCATATGCCGGAGGCGGTGGGTTCAAACCCAGCCCTGGCCAAAAGCTGCAAAAAAAAAAAAAAAAAAAAAGACCCGGCACCTGTGGCTCAAGCGGCTAAGGCGCCAGCCACATGCACCTGAGCTGGCAGGTTCGAATCCAGCCTGGGCCCGCCAAACAACAATGATGGCTGCAACCAAAAAATAGCCGGGCATTGTGGCGGGTGCCTGTAGTCCCAGCTACTTGGTAGGCGGAGGCAGGAGAATCACTTGAGCCCAGGAGTTGGAGGTTTCTGGGAGCTATGGTGCCACAGCACTCTACCCAGGGCGACAGCTTGAGGCTCTATCTCTAAAAAAAAAGAATAAAAGATAAAGGGCAGTGCCTGTGGCTCAAAAGAGTAAGGTGCTGGCCCCACATACTGGAGGTGGCTAGTTCAAACCCAGCCCTGATCAGAAACTGCAAGAGAAAAAGAAAATAGCAGGGCTTTGCGGCAAGTGCCTGTAGTCCTAGCTACTTGGGAGGCTTAGGCAAGAAAATCGCTTTAGGTTTGAGGTTGTTGTGAGCTGTAATGCCATGGCACTCTACCCAGGGCAGCAGCCTGAGAGACTCTGTCTCAAAATAAAAAAAATTCTAGCTCAGCACCACTCACATATACCCAGGGTGGCAAGTTCGAAGCCGGTCCGGGCCAGCTAAACAACTGCAACAACAAAAAAAAGATAGCCGGGCATTGTGGTGGGCACCTATAGTCTCAGCTACTCGGGAGGCTGAGGCAAGAGAATCGCTTAAGCCCAAGAGTTTGAGGTTGCTGTGAGCTGTGATGCTACAGCACTCTACCGAGGGTGACATAGTGAGCCTATCTCAAAAAAAAAAAAAATCTGCATTCTAGAAACATATACAGGTAGTCCAAGCCTGCTAAAAACAAAAGGAAAATGTGTGCAAATTTTTGGTAGAATTTTAGTACGGAAACTCCTCTGGCCTGATCAGAGAACAAGGTCACCGTACACGGGGTGATGCCTCCCAACCTCACCTCTGCCTGTGCTCACCAATTTCCCTTCATGCTTCTTTCAACGGGTATTGATTATCTAACAAAAACACACCGGCCCTCTATGCCTCAAGGTCTCCCACCCTGCATCCTTCCCTCAGGTCTCAAGCTACCGCAGGGGCCAGCATGTGCACACAAAGCCCACCTGCTCTGCCAACTCAAGGGTAGTGGACAAAGCCAGGTAATGACAGTGGGGCAGCCTGGCTGTGCTCAACTGGAACCAACAGTAACAGGGGAACCAACCAGACCCACTGACTCACCACTCCAGGACTTCCCAGTTGGTCTATGACAAAGGGCAGCTGGACCTGGGAGGAAGAAGTCTGTGGCGCCCTTTGATTGGCCAGTGACTCACTCCTGCCCCATTGGCTAGGGAGGGTTGCTGCTGAAGAGACCAGGAGAGCGTAAGACAAAACTTCCCGCCACTCTGGCTGTTGTCCCAGCTCCCGTCCCTGCTGTCCTGCACAGTGGCAGGCAGTGCAAAAGACATCCTGATTTAACATTCCCAGGGCTTCAGACTGCAAGGAAGTCCTCTGGCATCTGCAACGTGGCTTATTTAGGGAGCTGCTCTGACTCTTTGTAATCTTGGTTCCATCCTATACCCTAAGCTCCTTCAGAAACGTGTCTTGAACTTCTTCTATCACTATAGCCAACTCACAAGAGTCCGCTGGCTGCCATTGTTACGGGTATGAAGGTATGGTTTTTGCTCTCCAGCTTGCTACAACCATCGTGGTCATCATCAAGGTTCATTGAAAGACTTCAGTGTGCAGGGAACTTTATTTATAATCATAATTTTTCATTCTCTTTGCAAGAATCCTAAGTGCTATTATTATGATGATGTGAAATATATATACACATAAAAAGTGTAGACAATAATAAAACATTTTAGGAACAACTAGTTATAACACAAATAGGTAAGACAAAAGAACCTTTGTAGGTATTGAAAAAAAACCTTTGTAGACTCAGCCAGTGTAGCCCAATTGCATGTCCCTTCCACCCTTGAGGGAAGAGAATTT
>CAUYTI010068238.1:0-16582 GCA_963575145.1 Galago senegalensis
TGCTGTCTTTGGAACTTTGTCTGCAAACAGCTCGAAGGAGACGCGGCCCAAGGGCTCGCCGTCGGCGGCAATATCGAAGAACACGCTGGGGTTGACCATGGCTGATACAAGACGATTACAAGAAGCGACAGCGTCTGCAAAGCCACTAAAAACAATTTTTAAAAAAAGATAATGGAATAGGTTAAATGTACTATTGCTTATTTAACCTTATATATCCCCAAAGATTGTTTTCATAACTGATGAATAAAAAGATGTTCATGAATTACTGTGGTTACATATCATTACAATTTATCCTATGCACTAAGTGTAGAGCACAGCTCTTGATTCAGAACAGCACATGGCCAGTTGCTGCCACATTTTCTTTTTTTTTTTTTTGAGACAGAGTCCCACTTGTCACCTTTGGTAGAGTGCTGTGGTACCATATTGCGCAGCAACCTCAAATTCCTGGGCTTTAGCGATTCCCTTGTCTCAGCCTCCTGAGTAGCTGGGACAACAGGCTCCTGACACAATGCCTGGCTATTTTTAGAGATGAGGTCTCACTCTGGCTCAGGCTGCTCTTAAACCTCTGAACTCAGGCAATCCACCCACCTCCTTGGCCTCCCAACTGCAGGGATTACAAGCGTGAGCCACCGCACCCTGCCATAGTGGCTGCCACATTGAATTGCAGCTCTGACAACTCTGATTCTACTAACCTCAGAGAGGTTCCTGGCCTGAACCACACTCTTTTTGTTGTCAGCACAAGGGAACATTCTACTCCCTATCATTACCTCTCCTCAGGTCCAAAGGTGAGAGAGACAGAGCCCCAGGGGCACGGGACATTGTGTACAAAGGATCTACCTGTAGACACACACTTCATGCACTGCTTGGAGGATGCTTATCTATCTTCCAGAAATCATACACTGAACACAAATTGATGGACCTCCAAGAAGGAATCTCAGTACTTTGGTTACATAACTCTGCAAAGGATGGGATGTACACGTAAGTAACGTGATTACTGTGACTGGACAGGGCAAGGTGGGTATGAGATCTAGGTTTCTGAGAGGTACCTGAAGTCTAATAAGCACATCCCCCACCTCTAGGGATTAGTGACCCCCACTAATTAATCCAACCTTCCAGGTTTTGAGTCTCCAAATTGAACACAGGTGAGCACAATACCAGCCTATTCTCCTCTGCCTCTTGCCTGAACCAAAGAGAAGGCTGAGCTGGATGAACAGGGATGTGGAGCCAGGAGAAGTGGCATGTTGCTGGCACCCATAGCTCAGTGGGTAGGGCGTTGGCCATATACACTGAGGCTGGCAGGTTCGAGCCTGGCCCAAGCCAGCTAAAAAACAATGACAAAGGCTCAGCCCCTGTGGCTTTAATAGCTAAGGCACCAGCCACATACACCTGAGCTGGCGGGTGCGAATCCAGCTCTGGCCTGCCAAACAGCAATGACAGCTGAAACCAAAAAATAGCCGGGCGTTGTGGTGGGGGCCTGTGGTCCCAGCTACTTGGGAGGTGGAGGCAGGAGAATCGCTTGAGCCTAGGAGTTGGAGGTTGCTGTAAGCTGTGATGCCACAGTACTCTACCCAGGGCGATAGCTTGAGGCTCTGTCTCAAAAGAAAAAATAAATCCGCATTAAAAAAACAAGGACAAATGCAACAAAAAATAGCCAGCTATTGTGGCAGATGCCTTTAGTCCCAGCTACTTGGGAGGCTGAGGCAAGAGAATCTCTTAAGCCCAGGACTTGGATGTTGCTGTGACGCCATGGCACTCTACTGATGGTGACATATTCAGGCTATGTCTAAAAAAAAAGGGGAGAAAGGGGTGGCAGGTAATGGCTTGGTTGGCCCTGCACCAGGGCAAAACCTTAGCACTTGGGTAGGAGCCAGGCACATCCCAGAGCTCCTTCTACTTTAACTTCCTCTCTTTTTTTGAGAAAGAGCCTCAAGCTGTCCCCCTGGGTAGAGTGCTGTGGCATAGCTCATAGCAACCTCCAACTCCTGGGCTCAAGTGAGTCTTCTGCCTCTGGCTCCCAAGTTGTTGGGACCACAGGTGCCCAAACAATGCCTGGCTATTTGTTTTCGGTTGCAACCGTCATTGTTGTTTGGCGGGCCCAGGCTGGATTTGAACCCACCACCTTAGGTGTATGTGGCTGGTGCCTTAGAACTTCCTCTTTTTTAATTTTTAAACAGAGTCTCACTTTGTCTACAAGCCCCTCCTTTCTGCCCCCAGAGTGGTATGGCGCTATAGCTCACAGAAACTTAAGACTCCTGGGCTCAGCAATCCTCTTGTCAAAGCCTCCTGAATAGCTGGGATGACAGACATCTGCCCAACTCCAGGCTTTTTTTTTTTTTTGAGACATAGTCTCATTTTGTTGCCCTCCTTAGAGTGCCCTATTTCATAGCTCAAAGTAACTTCACACTCTTGGGCTCAAATAATCATCATGTACTCAGAGAAGAATTGTTAGTTAAACTTAAATTGGTTCCTGCTAAGTTGATACTGGGGAGCAAAAAGGAATTCTTTTTTTTTTTTTTTTTTTTGAGACGGAGCCTCAAGCTATCCCCCTGGGTAGAGTGCCATGGCCTCACGCTCACAGCAACCTCCAACTCCTGGGCTCAAGCGAGTCTCCTGCCTCAGGCTCCCAAGTAGCTGGGACTACAGGCGCCTGCCACAACACCTGGCCATTTTCTGGTTGCAGCCATCATTGTTGTTTGGCAGGCCCGGGCTGGGGATTCGAACCCGCCACCTTAGGTGTATGTGGCTGGCGCCTTAGCCACTTGAGCCACAGGTGCCGAGCCAGTAATTCTTAATGAAATTGTAGCTTAGGGCCAGGCATGGTGAATCACGCCTGTAATCCTAGCACTTGGGAGGCCAAAGTTGATGGATTGCCTGAGCTCACAGGTTGGAGACCAGCCTAAGCAAGAGCAAGATCCAGTCTCTATTAAGAATAGAAAAACTAGAGGTGGCACCTATGACTCAGTGAGTAGGGTGCCAGCCCCAGCTAAACTGCAAAAAAAAAAAGTGGCCAGGTGTTGTAGTGAGCACCTATAGTCCCAGCTACTTGGGAGGTTGAGGCAAGAGAATCACTTAAGCCCAAGAGTTGGAGGTTGCTGTGAACTGTGATGCCACAGCCCTTTACCGAGGGTGACAAATTGAGACTCTGTCTCTAAAAAAAAAAAAAAGAATAGAGAAAAACTGGCTCATTACCCACAGCACAGTGGTTATGGCATCAGCCACATACACAGAAGGTGGCAGGTTCTATCCCAGCCTGGGCATGCCAAACAACAATGACAACTACAACCAAAAAATAGCCCAACACTATGCTGGGTGCCTGTGGTCCCAGCTACTTGGGAGGTTGAGGCAGGAGAATCGCTTGAGCCCAGGAGTTGGAGGTTGCTGTGAGCTGTGATGCCAGGGCACTCTACCCAGGGTGACAGCTTGAGGCTCTGTCTAAAAAAAAAAAAAAAAAAAGAAAGTAAGAAAGAAAGAAAGTTGCAGCTTAGGGCCAGACAGGGTGAATCATACCTGTAATCCTAGCACTTGGGAGGCCAAGGCTGGTGGAGTGCCTGACCTCACAGGTTGGAGACCAGCCTGAGCAAGAGTGAGACCCAGTCACTATTAAAAATAGAAAAACTGACTCAATGCCCATAGCACAGTGGTTATGGTGTCAGCCGCATACACAGTGCTGGTGGGTTCAAACGTAGCCCCAGCCAGCTGAGCAACAATGACAACTGCAACAAAAAATGGCCAGGCATTGTAGAGGGTGCCAGGAATCATGGCTACTGGGGAGGGTGAGGCAATAGAATCACTTGGGCCTTAGGAGTTTGAGGTTACTGTGAGCTGTGATGCCATGGCACTCTACCAAGGGTGACATAGTGAGAGTCTAATAATAATAATAATTCTAATAAAATAAAAATATGCCTGTAATCATTAAGCCATGGACGCCCAGTGAAAATGATAGTTTAATACTTTCAAAGAGGCTGAGCACCAGGGTTCATGCCTACAATCCTAGCACTCTGAGAGGCTGAGGTAGGTGGATTCCTTGAGCTCAGCAGTTAGAGATCAGCTTGAGCAAGAAGATGACCACCATCTCTAAAAAACTAGCTGGGGGGTTGTGGCAGGTGTCTGTAGTCCCAGCTACTTGGGAGGCTGAGGTGGGAGGATTGTTAGCCTAGGAGTTGGAGGTTGCTGTGAGCTAAGGCACAGAAGTGTGGGGCAATAGAGTGAGACACTGCCCCCACAATAGTTATTTAACCAATGCCCATAACTTGTCAATTATTTTATTTTCTTTTTGCCTTTCCACTCTCTGGGTAAATTTCAGATTAATACAAGTGTAGACATGATTAGGTGACATTGTGTTTGTGTGGTCAGGTCCCTGTTGCAGATGTGCCCCTCACCCAGGGTACATCTGCCATGTTCCCCTACATTGTGTCCGTTGAGAGCACACCAATCTCCCTACCTCCTCCCCTCTAATTTTGTATTGTTTCACTATAAGACCAATCATTGTTACACTCTGAGAGGTTTGGGACCAAAAATGAAAAGTTATTCTGAGACATGATTGAAAGGATGCAGAATCCAGATTCTGTGTGGGCAACATGGGCTTTGAACAGTCGGGTGTGAGTGGGCTAAGATTGAAAAAGAAGTCAGTGAGTGGCCTAAGAAAGGGTGGAAATGTAAGAGTTGGGAGGGTGGGGATTGGCAGACTCATTCTTTCCTGGGTGGACTCACTCCTTCCTGGAAAGAATGGTTCTATTTTGGTGCATCCTATATTTGGCCCTATCATAAGGTGAGGAGATTTTAACATTGGTAAAGAGGGACACCATTGACCAGGGGTGGGGCCTGACAACAATGCAAACTTTGATAAGCAGTTCTCGATAATCAATTCTTAACAATTATTTGTTAGTATTACAGTTTAACATTATAAAATTAACAAAAATAATATAAAACTCATATCCTGGTGAAATAGCCACATGGCAGCCAAAAACAGTATATTCCCTTCCTGTTCTCCAGCCTGTTCCCTAGCTTGTCATGCATTCTTTCCAAAAATTGGGACAAATTGTTAAAAATGGGGACTGTCCCTCCAAAAGTGGGACGTCTGGTCACCTTATCCTATCACAGTGGGGACCTTATAAGAATAAATTGGAGTTGGGTTTTGTTTTTCTAACCTAGGCGTGCAAGGCTTTAGATCTCTTCCAGCCTAATTCCCTCCTGTATATTTTAACACTACAGGGGGACTGGTTTCCCTCCTACATTTTTTCACAAGTATGGCAAGCCTTAACCCATTGTAGGGATCCTGGCAAAACTCACCCTATTCCCATGAGCATCCTGAGAACCAGAAGAATGATTGCCCAATGTCTAAGTGATGGTCAGAAACTTTTGTGAATGCCTTTTAGCAGAGAGGGGGGAGAATGTGGAAAGTGTAGGTGTACCACACTGCTTCTAGGGAGGATGTGTAGATGGAGGGAAACCAATTGATTTATAAATTAACCTGAGAGGTATTGTGATTTTTTTTTTCCTGGGACAGAGTCTGAAGTTGTTGCTGAGTAGAATGCCGTAGCTACGATTTAAATAATAGGTGCCCAAGCCTGGCACAGACTAAACAGCAAATATTCCTTTTGTCCAAATTTGTTAAACAGTTACTGTCTGGCAAGAACGATGGCCCTGGAATATGGAGATGTATAAAGTAGGGTGACCAGACGTCCCACTTTTGGCGGGACAGTCCCACTTTTGAAAAATTTGTCCTGCATCCTGCGGCGTTTTTAAAAAGTCCTGATTTTTGGAAAGAATGCACAAACTGGTGGGAGAACAGGAAGGGAATTTTCGGCTGCCATGTGGCTATTTCGCCAGAATACGAGTTTTATATTATTTTTGTGAATTTTATAATGTTAAACTGTAATAATAACAAATAATTGTTGAGAAGTGATTATCCAGAACTGCTTATTGAAGTTTGCATTGTTGTCAGGCCCGGTCCTGCCCCTCCCCTGCCCGTCCCCTGCCCCCGGCCATCTTGTCCCGCTTTACAAATGTTAAAGTCTGGTCACCCTAGTATAAAGTCTGGATCCCTGCCCTTAAATTAAAAAAAAAAAAAAAGAAAGAAAAAAGTGTTGTGGAGAAGAAACTATTAGCATTCCGGCCTTCTCCAGCCTCTTGTGGATGGCATTCCTGTCGCTCAAGGTCAGAGAGGTGGGCTCTTAGGTCCTACCCAATCAGGGATGCTCCAATATGAACTGTCCAATCAGATGCACAGCCAGAAAGAAGGCTGCGGCGCCCGGGGATTTTGACCTGCGTTTGTCTCTTGAGCTGGGCTCTGAGCTGGAGCCTCCCGTTCAGCTGTTCCATCTCCTGGAGATCCCAGGTGTCCCTGCAGCAGCATCTGTCACCCTGTGACCTGCAGGTACTGGGAGATCTGTAGGGAGGACACCGGGACATCCCGGGAGCTGGAAATGGTGAGTACAGGAGACTGGGTGTCCTGAGAGGGGGAGGGGCGTGGTTGGAGCCTGAAGTGGCTGTGGCGGGACCGGCAATTTCCCTTCAGTTTTAGAGTCTTCAGACTAAAGTTTGCCACCGGCATCCCTTGACCCACGGAGCCCACTTGGGAAAAGGTGGAGTGTGGCAGGGAGTTGGGACCCTGTTGCTTCAAGCGTTCCTGAACCTGTTACGCGGACCACGGCCCAGAGCTCTCTGAGCAGCCGTGTGCCTGCAGCACCGGCGTCCCTCCCTCGGGGTGACAGTAGAAGGGTCCTCAGGGCACAATCCCAACTGAGGGTGTGAGATTTGTTCCTAGAGGGGCTGTAGTCTGTGGGGCCCTCAACCCCTCCATTCTTTTGTTAAACAAAGGTCCTGCTGCCCGGAGTCCCACGCTTGCGGAACCGGAAGTGCCTCGGTTGCCTGTGGTTGTAGTTAAATACAGGGACATGGGTAAAAAGGCTTTATTATAAGCCAGGCTAGTAGTTCTGGAGAACATCGATTGTAATTTTTTTTGGCAGTTTTTTGGCCAGGGCTGAGTTTGAACCCGCCACCTCCGGCATATGAGGCCGGCGCCCTACACCTTTGAGCCACAGGCGCCTCAATTGTAATTTTTTAAATGCTGTTTTTTCTATGTTACAAACTTTAATAATTAATATAGGGAATAATATCACAAGTATACAAGTATACTAACATGTAGGCAAGTATAATACATACGACAATTTAAAACTAATCAAAAATCATCAATAAAACATCATTAAACATGCTATTAACTTGTTCTACAGTGCCTTATTACTTCCTTGGTTTTTCTTTTCAGCATTATTATCTTTATTCCCCATTTCTGGTTTGGCCTGTTTGACTGCCTTCCTCTTCCTATGTTTTAAAGTGAATTCTCAGTTCAGAAATAGCTAGGAAAGGTTGTGGGGCTGTCTGTGTCTACCACATTCTCTACTTTTATTTATTTTATTTTCACATCTATGAAATTGATTTAAAATGAAAATAATCTTAAATAATTTTAAATTTGTTATGGTTACTTAAATTGACATGCAGGCTGTGCTGGTTAATTTTGTTTCAGAAATTTGTGAAACATGGCTGAGCATGGTGGCTCAGGCCTGTAATTCTAGCATTCTGGGAGGCGGAGGCAGGTGGATTGCCTGCGCTCATGAGTTTGAGACCAGCCTGAGCCAGAGGGGCAACTAATCTCTAAAGAAAAAAAATAAAGCAGGGTGTTGTAGCCAGCACCTGTAGTACCAACTACTTGGGAGTCCAAAGCAGGAGAATCGTATAAGCCCAAGAGTTTGAGGTTGCTGTGAGCTGTGATGCCAGGCACTCTACAGATGATGACAAAGTGAGACTGTCTAAAATGAAATAAAATAAAAATGAAAAAGAAATTTGTGAAACAGTGGGTATATATGAATGGTATACATTACATTTTGTAACATAGTAAGAAGCTTATAATGTATAACATAAGAATAGGTATTAAGGCTCGGCACTTGTGGCTCAAGGGGCTAAGGCGCCAGCCACATACACGTAAGGTGGCAGGTTGGAATCCAGCCTGGGCCACCAAACAACAATGATTTCTGCAACCAGGCTCTGTCTCAAAAAAAAAAAAAAAAAAAAAAAGAATAGGTATTAAGGTACAGACTTAGGTAATGTTGGGTAATTATGACAATCCTTCAGATAGGAAGTATTGGATATTCTGAAAAATCTTGTTTTTTGTTTATTTGGACTATGTCTTTTATATTACTTATATTACTTGTTTTTTGTTTTATTTTGAGACAGAGCCTCAAGCTGTCACCCTGGGCAGAGTGCTGTGGCATCACAGCTCACAGCAATCTCCAAACTCCTGGGCTCAAGTGAGTCTCCGCCTCCCAAGTAGCTGGGACCACAGGCACCCGCCACAATGCCTGGCTATTTTTTGGTTGCAGCCATCATTGTTTGGTGGGCCTGGGCTGGATTCGAACCCACCACCTTAGGTGTATGTGGCTGGCGCCTTAGCCACTTGAGCCACAGGCGCCAAGCCAATATACTACTTGCTTTTAATGAGTTGGGAATTGTTAGATAAATTGAAGCAGTATATAGATTTTAAAGTTTTTACGTCTATGATTGTGTTTTAATCATCAATAATGGCTGCTTGAATTTTAGTATAGCTTCTCATACTTGTTTTAATTCAATGCTCAGAATGTTTATGGCTTGAGAAGTTGTATTAAGGGCCTTGATGATGGCACATGCCAATGGACTAATTTCCAGACTGAGTCCAATAGCTATCCTTGGTATGACAAAAATGACCAAAGTGGTGTATTTAGTGAAGGGTTCCAGACCCAAGGATAAGATCATTCTGAGACACGAGATGAAAGTGAAAGGGAGATCCAATTTTTGCAGTTAATGTGGCCTTTATTTCACCTGGAGTACAGGTAGGCTGAGATTCCTGACTGGGGAGAATTCCACACGTGTGCTATGGGGGACCCAGAGTTAAAGGGTGTTTTGTTATGGTTAGTTAAATTGACATGTGGGCAGTACTGGTTAATTTTGTTTCTGAAATTTGTGAAACACGGCTGAGCATGGTAGCTCAAGCCTGTAATTCTAGCCCTCTGGGAGGCTGAGGCAGGTGGATTGCCTGAACTCATGAGTTTAAAACCAGCCAGAGCCAGAGGGACACCTAATCTCTAAAGAAAAGAAAAAAAAAAAAAAGCCTGGTGGTCTAGCCAGCACCTGATAAGGTGACCAGACATCCCCCTTTGGGTGGGACAGTCCCGATTTAACAATTTGTCCATGGCGTTTTAAAAAAGTCCTGATTTTTGGAAAGAATGCACAACAAGCTAGGGAACGGTGGGAGAACAGGAAGGGAATATACAGTTTTCAGCTGCCATGTGGCTATTTCACCAGGATATGAGTTTTATATTATTTTTGTTAATTTTATAATGTTAAACTTTAATAATCTAAAAAAATTCACTCAAATGAGAAATATGCCACAGAATAAAATAATACTATGCGTAATTTTTTAATGTATTATATTTGTAAATTGTACTTATGTTGAAATTTAAAAAATTTATTACAATACTATTTTTCCATTGTATGAAAATTTTTGTTGCTCCATATAGACCAAATTTTTTTTTGGGTGGGACAGAGCCTCAAACTGTTCCCCTCAGTAGAGAGCTGTGGCATCACAGCTCACAGCAACCTCCAACTCCTGGGCTCAAGCGAATCTCCTGCCTCAGCCTCCCAAGTAGCTGGGACCACAGGCGCCCGCCACAACCTGGCTATTTTTTTTGGTTGCAGCCGTCATTGTTGTTTGGCGGGCCTGGGCTGGATTCGAACCCTCCACCTTAGGTGTATGTGGCTGGTGCCTTAGCCACTTGAACCGCAGGCACAGAGCCTAGACCAAATTTTTAATTAAGAACCCCCCCCACCCCCACTCCCTACCCCACCCCTACCCTGGTCAATGGTGTCCCGCTTTACCAATGTTAAAATCTGGTCACCTTACTATAGTACCAACTACCTGGGAGTTCAAGGCAAGAGAATTGCGTAAGCCCAAGAGTTTGAGGTTGCTGTGAGCTGTGACGCCAGGCACTCAACAGATGATGACAAAGTGAGACTTTGTCTAAAATTAAAAAAAATTTGTGAAACAGTGGGTATGTATGAATAGTATACGTTGCATTTTGTAACATATTAAGAAGCTTATAATATATAATATAAGAATAACTATAAAGGTACATACTTAGGTAATGTAGGTAATGTTTGATAATTATGATAATTCTTTAGATAGAAAGTTTTTTGTTTTGTTTTTTGTAAAGACAGAGCCTCAAGCTGTCACCCTGGGCAGGGTGCCATGGCATCACAGCTCACAGCAACCTCCAACTCCTGGGCTCAAGCGAGTCTCCTGCCTCAGCCTCCCAAGTAGCTGGGACCACAGGCGCCCGCTACAACACCCGGCTATTTTTTGGTTGCAGCTGTCATTGTTGGTTTGGCGGGCCGGGGCTGGATTTGAACCTGCCACCTTAGGTGTATATGGCTGGTGCCTTAGCCACTTGAGCCACAAGCGCCGAGCCAGGAAGTGGATTCTTCAGGGATCCTGGTGAGTTTGAGGTGGTGGGGGACAGTACTTGTGATTTCCAGTGACAGTTCTTCAGTGTTGAAAGTTTTCCTGTAGAACACCGTTTTATTCAGGATAGGTGAATCCTAACTGGGGGGTCCACAAGGTGAACAGCCATGGGGTGGTTATAAAGAACCATGTGAGAGCCTGTCCAACAAGGAGGTAAAGTCTTGCAGGGCACTCATTTTGTGAGATATTATATAAGGATGCTATTCATTTGTTCTACTTTTCCTGATTGGTGTCTGTAAGGCACATGTAGATGCCACTGAATTCCTAGGGCTTGTGAGATTTGGGAGGTGATGTGGCTAATGAAAGCTGGGCCTTTGTTGCTGTGAATAGAGCTGGGGAGATGGAATCTAGGAATGATGTGGTGTCCTTTACAGTGAATCACGGCAATTTCCTTTGGAAGTGTAGTTCCATTCTGGAGGTCTTTAAGGAGTGTGGCATTGTTGATGGAGGAGCCTTGGGTGGTCATGAATACCCTTTCTTGCCTTATGGCTGCAAGGTGGAATGGTAAGGCTTTAGTGAGGGCTAAGAATTCTGCTTGTTCTGAGGAAGTGCCCGGAGGCAGAGTTACAGAGGTGAGAATCAATAAACCAGGTGTCTTCAGGATTAGGTAAAGGAAAAAAAGAAATATTGGAAAGGGTGTAGTGTTACAATAGGATCTACAGGGAGGTCAGATTGAGAGAACCAAGAAGTTGTTGGGGAGGGCTTGGAGAGGAGCAGGGTGAGTAGTGAGAGGTGGGAACCAGCAGGAATACTCAAGATTGCTTGCAATTTCGAGAGAGTATCTCTACCTAGTAGGGGAACATTACATGAGAGAATAATAAGGAATGAATGTGAGAAAATGTCCAGAAAGTGTGCTCAGTAAAGGTGGAGTAACATGGGGTAGATTGCATTACCATCAATGCCCATCATCATCGAGATCTCTGTTCTAAAGGACCTTCATTAGATGGCAGCATGGAAGAGGTTGCTCCCATGTCTATTAAAAAAGAAATTGGCTTATCTTCCACTAGCAAATTCCTCCAGAGTTTAGACTTTGTGATTATCCAGGAGACACTCTGATCCTCTGAGAACTGTGAAGCTTCTAAAGCTAGGCCCATAAGGTCAGGAAATTCAGGGTTGTTTTTGGTGCATCCATGAACCAGGTCCCCAGGAGGACTCAGGCAGAATTTTGCTTTATTCTGGGAATGTCTGCAAACCAAATTCTCAGATGAACTTGGTTTGTTAAACTTCCAATGAGGTCTTCTGCAGTTTGGACACAGTTTGTGGGCAGGGTTTTGCTTTGGGCATAGTTTTGCCCACTGACCTGGTCTGTTGCATTTAATAAAACACAGTCCTGGGGGAAATCTCTTTTTTAGAGTACCCTGGGGAATTCTGAGAAAGCTGCTGGGTTTTGCTTCATGGCAAAAGGACCAATGGACTTTTGCCAATAACTGGACTCTTGAGAGCCCCTGCCTTTTAAAAGCGTCCTCACGATTATTAAAAACTTTAAAAGTCAAGTTAATAAGATCTTGTTGAGGGGTTGGTGGCCTTGGAGAGATTTTTTTGAGTTTTTTTCTGGATGCCAGGTGCAGACTGAGAGATAAAATACATATTAACAATGAGTCTGCCTTTGTAACTCTCTGGAGATAGGGTAGTATATAGCTGAAGCGCTTTGTTAAGGGGAGCTAAAAGCCAGCAGGATTTTCATCCCATTTTTGGATAATTTCTTTTAACTATGTAATTAACAGCCCTATCTACTGCTTTCTTTAGTTTTTCTAAGAGACACTGGACCATGTGGTTAGGGAGGCAGATTCTAGTAGCATCAGTTTGGTAATTCCAACTGAGGTCCTCTTCTGAAAGAGCCCTAGTGCCTTCTGGCAGTAAATAAATTTTGATTTATTCTGCATAGGTTATCAGCATAAATTTGGGCTTGATTGAGTCCAGAGTTGTTCTCTTTCCTCTGAAGTTAGAGTGGAGGTGAGGATAACATATAAATCATATGATTGCGTTAGATATCTAAATTCCTTTTTTAGAGACAGGGTCTCACTTTATTGCCCTTGGTAGGGTGCTGCGGTGTCACAACTCACAGCAGCCTCAAACTCCTGGGCTTAGGCAATTCTCCTGCCTCAGCCTCCCAAGTAACTGGGACCACAGGTGTCTGCCACAGTGCCTGGGTATTTTTTGTTGCAGTTTGGCTGGGGCTGGGTTTGAACCCATTACCCTTGGTTTATGGGGCTGATGCCCTACTCACTGAGCCACAGGCACTGCCCAGATATCTAAATTCTTGAGAGTATTTTTTGGGATTCATAGAGAATGAGCCTAATCTTTGATTTATGTGGGAGAGGTTTGAGAGAGAAAATGGAATGTGAACCCTGACAATGCCTTCCATTCCTGTAACCTCTCGGAGGGGGTAAAAGGGTTGGGGTATTTTGGAAGTGGGAGGTCTAAAAGTGTTATGGGGTGAGATAAGGACCACTGACCCAAATTAGAATTTTAAAAAGGAGTCTTTATTAACCGTGGGGCTGTCTCAGCAAAGTCTAAAGCAGACTAAGTAAGAGAGCATTGAGGGGTTTGTTTTTCTAGTCTGAAAGTTGGCAAAGGGACAAACAGGTGGGCTCAAAGTTAGCAATTAGAAGCAAAAAGAACTTTGGCAAAAGAAGCAAACATTGAGCACAGGGTCATGATGACCCCTTTTACAGAAGCGAACCTTGCTATTTACGGGTTTAGCCAATAGGTAACATAAAGGGCAGTTAGATAACAATAAGGTAACCTAAAGCTGATCTAGGAACTAATGGATAAGTGAAACAGTTTGTCACAGCACTTAGCTTGTTAACTCTCATCACGACAGTACTTGGCCCACCCATTTGTTCTTATCTTGTCCTGTTCCCTGATCCGGACTGATCTAAGAGTAATGGTGCCTGCCATCATTTCAGAGTTATGGTATTCTCATGTTTTGTCCTTTTCATCTTTTATTGTACACAGTCCCCTGTGCACATGGGTGGCAGGTGGTATCCATCTTATGGGGATGATGAGGCAGCTGGCACCCATCTCAAAGGTGTGGCCAGACGTAGTATGGGGTGGGGAAGCTGAGTCTGGCATGTTTTTATCTGTCCCAGATCCCCTAATTAATTTTTTTCTCTTAGTCCTCATCCTGGAATTGGAGAAGGCAGAGGAAGAGTGGAAGTTGGAGAAGGGGCAGAAGCTTGTCAGTAGGGAGTAGGAATGCCATTTTCTTTTTTGTTTACCACATGTTGGGGAATTGGACAAGGAGCGGGTGGAAGTTTGCCTGTAGGAAAGAAGATGAGGGAGGGGTTATCTGCCTGATTGAAAGAAGACAATGGTCAGATGAGTCTACAAAATGTGGAGGTATTTGCGCAAGGAGAGTTTGACAGGGTTCACAGGACCAAGACATGGAAGGAATATTTTGGAGTGTGAGGAATGCATGAACGTAAGGAATGTCTGACCATTTGGCTAATTTGTGACAGTAATTTTTGAGATTAGTGAGACTTGAGATATCGGAGGTGCCGTGTTTAGGCCAATGTGAATCACTGCCAAGTTTGTACATAGGCCAAGCAGTATTATATAGACAAATGAGACGTTTAGTTTTGAGGTCAGAATAGAGATGTAGAGGTTTCAGGTGAGTTAAAAGACAGTTTAGAGGTGGAGAACGGGGAATTTTGATTGAGTGTTGCCATAGAGAAGACTGGGGGAAGAAAACAATGAGATTAAAGCTAACAGGAGGAGGCTGTTCAGAGAAAGTAAAGGGAATTTAGGGACCAATAAAACAACCGAGACCGCAATAAAATGAAGACTGCAAGCAGAGAGGGCATCGTCTGCCTTTGGTTGTCAGCTGAATCTAGGCCTCCAGGAAGATCCTAGATGAGTGACCCTGACTGGACAGAACTGCCAAAAACTATCCAAACCCAGAGTGGATTTGGCGAGGCTGACATGGAGAGATTACCTGGACTCGTCACTTATGACTTTGCTCAAAAGAGGGCAGTACCTCTGTACGTGACCTCAACTATCTGGAGGGACCTGGGCCCACAGTAGGGACCAGGTGGTGGGAGAGGATACCCGAGAAGGGTGAGGTCTGGGAAAGCAGGTCTTCTCAGGGAGATCATGAGCTTACACCTGCAGGGTCCTCTCCATGGTGACTCAGCACTTAGGAATTTGTAACCTAGAAATTTCCAAGTTCTGTTAAATCCTGTAGTTCTGTAGGGGCTGGACTAGCATCTCCTGCTTGATTCAAACTGGCCAATGGGAAGGGTACCTGTGGGGTGGAACTTTTAGACTGTCAATAAAAGGAGAAAGACAAGTCAGTCTGGGAGTGTGGCCATTTGGAAATCTTCTATGCCGTAAGCTCCCAGATGATGAATAAAGCCCTTTCTCTTATAAACGTGGTGTTTGGGTGCTCTTTCTCTCCGTTGGGACTTGTCTTCCTGCAACAGTGTAAGACAGGGAGAGGGAAATTCGTCCTCATGTGTGGGTAAAAGGAGTTGAGAGATCATAGAAAAATACATAAGAGCGCTAAAGGAGGGTGAAGAGGGGGAGGTAGAGTAGGAATGGGAAGAGTAAAGAAGTGAAGAAAAAGTTTTAGAGAAAGGCTCACCTTAGTACGAAATAGATGAATGGTGGGTAAGGTCAGAGTGCAGCAGCTTTCTGTCTTTCTTTCTTTCTTTCTTTTTTTTTTGTAGTTTTTGGCCGGGGCTGGGCTTGAACCCGCCACCTCCGGCACAGGGGGCCAGTGCCCCACTCCTTTGAGCCACAGGCGCTACCGTGCAGCAGTTTTCTTTTTCTCAGGTGAATAAGGGTCTGTTTGGTTAGGCTCCATGGGGGGCTTTTCCCCAGGGATTCACAGGTATGATATGAAAAGTTCCAGACCCACAGAAAAAATCATTCTGAGATGTGAGAAGGAAGGAAAACAGAGATCCAATTCATGCAGTTAAAGAGGCCTTTATTCCACCTAGAGGACAGGTAGGGTGAGATTCCTGACCAGGGAGAGATCCACACATGAGGGATGGGGAACCAGGATTTAAAGGGTTAGGGCAGTCAGGATTGGTGGCATTCCTATTTCCTGGGAGGGACAAGAGTTTAACCCTCTCTCAGTGGGCTATGAACCTGACCCTTCCTGGGCAGTCATGATCCTGACCTTGTCTGGGTGAAGCAAGCTTCTTTGGGAAGGTACACCTGATCTATCATTTAGCAGGGCTAAAAAGGTGTAGTCGACTATTATAGTTTTCAGGAAGGTTAATAAGTTAAAGTTACTTTAGACTGGTTGGACTTATAGTTTTGTACCCAGAGTAGAAAAGGGGTAATTCTAAGCAAACAAAGTTTCCCAGTGTTGTAGCAGGGATAGATGAAAAGGCCTGGGTGCCATGTAATAAAAACTATCTTCAGGGTAGCTTGGTGTGTCTATTGGCATTAGGTAGAAAGGCAGTTAAGTTACATTTAAGTAAGGAATTATTTAGGTTAGTCTATTGGAATGGGCACCTTTTAAGCTTGGTATATTTATGACTGATAGTTTCAGTTTTCAGTTGTATAACAAATATATCTTTTTTTCTTGACAGTAGTGGTTGTTTTGTAACTATAAATATCTGAGTATGTGATAATGTTTTGGATATATGGGAAAAGTGTGAAATCTCTCATAAGTTCTAGTGAGTGCACATCTTCATTAGCCATGAAGTAAATACCTGTTTTACATAAGAACTTCTAGTAAGACAGAAATCAGACATAGTTATGACATTTTGGGCTAAAGACGTCTATACATTTTTATTTCATCAAATGGGACAAGGTACTGGGGTGAGCACACAGCCGTGTATAGTCTCAAGCGGAAGATGGCTGGGGATTGTATCTCTTCAATCTAACGTGATGTTTCCTCCAGTCTAGTTTTTGGGTGCTGAGGCTGCTTCTGCAGTGAGATACAGCTTGAGTGGAGTGTGGTGGGCCCAGGCTTCTAGTCCTGCAAGTTTCACTGCTGTGGTGTCCTCAGCAGAACATCGTCTGGACTAGTCTACTTTGCTTTCAGCTGTTTCTCTCAGGCCCATCTTTCCAGGTTGT
>CAUYTI010068239.1:0-19242 GCA_963575145.1 Galago senegalensis
GAGCCAACAATCCCATCTGTCACTGGGCAAGAGGCACGAACAGAACCTTCTCTGAGGAAGACAGATGAATGGCTAGTGAATGTGTGAAAAAAGGCTCCTCATCCCTAATCATCAGAGAAATGCAGATCAAAACCACCCTGAAATATCACCTAACTCCAGTGAGAACAGCCCACATCACAAAGTCTCCAAGCTGCAGATGCTGGCATGGATGTGGAGAGAAGGGAAGGGAACGCTTTTACACTGCTGGTGGGACTGCAAACTGATACAACCTTTTTGGAAGGAAGTATGGAGAATCCTCAAAGAACTCAAGTTAGACCTCCCATTTGATCCTGCAATCTCATGACTAGGCATTTCAGGAGAAAAAAAAATTCTTGTATCATAAGGACATTTGCACTAGACTGTTTATCACAGCTCAATTTACAATCACCAAAATGTGGAAACCTAAATGCCCACCAACCTAGGAATGGATTAATGAGCTGTGGTATATGTACACCATGGAATACTAGTCAGACATTAAAAAGATGGAGACTTTAGCCCTTTTGTATTAACCTGGATGGAGTTTGAACACATTCTTCTTAGTAAAGCATCACAAGAACGGAGAAGCAAGAATCCAGTGTACTCAATAAGAATATGACAGCAGTAGATGGTCTAATACAAGGTGGGGGTGCCTTCCCACTTTCTTCAAGCTTTCTTCAGGTGGGGGAAGATAGCTCCAGTAGTCCCAGGTCTACACCTTATCCAAACTACATCAGCTTTCTTTCTAAACAGGTCTACATCAAAGCCTAGGGAAGTTCTCTGATTGATCCTATGGGGTTGGGTCCTGATCTCTGAACCAACCACTCTGGTCAAGGGGGAGGAACTCTGATTGGCCAGATCCTGGTTATTTTCCCACCCCTTGCCCCACTGAGACCAAGGCTGTCAGCCTATTGTGACTCAAACCCCTATGGATGGGGAAGAGTCAGTTCCCCAACAGTAAGTGGTACACAGTTGTCTTTTAAAGAAGGGGAGAAAAAAGCTGCTGAGGAGACAACAATGACAAAATCCAGAACAATAAGGGAAACTGAAGATAAATTGTTGTATGAGAGCAGCACAAAGGCAGTGTGAAAATGAGTACAATCCAGCTTGGCCTTACCCTCCCAGCACCCAATTAAAATACTCCTCCTGAAGAGTAATTGTTTCATGAAATGAAACTCAGGATGTTGAGAAAATTCAACAGGCCAGAAAATAATCTTGGTCTCTTTAGAATTGCAGAGACAGGCAAGCACTGGAAGTGGTTCCTGCATGGAGGTCAAACAGGCATAAAAAGGGGCAAGAGCCAGACACAGATGCTGGGGGCCAATCTTCCTCTGGGAGGTGCAGCAAAGACAACAGGTAACAGTCCAAGAAAGCAGTCAAGAAAGCAGCAGTCCCCGCTGGCTCAGCACAAACAAGTAGGAACGCTTCAGGGGTCGTTATTGAAGGTTTCTCTGCATAGATCTCCAAATTCCGAGTCACCTGTCAGATCTGTAGGCTGACGCCTTCAGTAGCTAGAACAGACCCTGAAGGACAAGGCCTCCAGGTCTAGACAGAGTGTGGTTCTCAGTAGGTTCCTAAGTCTGGGATTCAGGCATAGGGGACAGATGGAGTTATGCAAACCGCTTATGGAAAATCTGGTCTTGGAAACAAGTCAGAGGCCCAGAGGTGGAGCCAGAGGTGGTCCAGCAAAGCGTATAACTTTGTGTGCCAAGTCTCTGGATGGTGGGAATGAGTGCCTTCCAGAGGCTGCGATTGGCTTCAGAGGCCAGATGGTTGGTATCTGTGGAGAAAATGAGAACATGGATGTGGGGAGTAAGGCAGGTTGTGACAGACACAAGGAAGGAGTTTGCTATGCAAGCTGAATAGAATGTGGTTTTGATTAGATCAAGTCCCAGAGTAAGTACAACGAGGGAGATGGTGCCCTCCCCACCCCCAAATAAAATGTTTCAAGTTCAATAATCACACTTTCTCTAAATACCGAAAGCAGTTGCAGTTCAACTGAACACAGAAGCTTGTGTTCAAACTTACGGGGAACTGAGACATCGTATAAAAGTTAGGTTAAGGATCCTGTGGTTTTGTTTTGTGTGGGTTTTGTTTTGTTGAGCGCGTGGCTCTTCATCGGTCACCTGAACTCAGCAAAGAAATGGTTATCCTGATGAAATATCAACAGCCAACCTACGGTAAATACAGACAAATTCTAAAAATTAAAATATAAAAAGCATAATTACCAAAAATCAGTTGCTGCTTTCTCACTTCTCGTTTCTTTTTAAACTTTTTTTGATTTAGATTTTTTTTTTTTTAATCCTGAAAAGTTGACAGTCCAACAGCTCCCAGCAGAGTTTATAACCAATGACATGAGGGTCTGGGAAGCTGAGAGGCTGGAGCAAGGTTGGGTTGAGTGAATAAGAAGGGGGTCCCCCCTCTGTCACTGTAGCCTCGCTGTACAAGGGGTGGTGGTGGGAATCATTTAGTCAAAAGGAAGAAGGTAGAAAGAACAGGGGGTGGGAAGTTGGAGGGGTAGAGAGAGAGAGAACAGTAAGTAAAAGGTCCTCGTTTTCTGTTTGAATCCAGAGAAAAAATGCCTGGCCCTGTGCAGGGGGACCATCCCCAGCACCACAGGATCTCGTGGGAGGAGAGGAGGCAGGTGTTGGTGGAGGAAGCTAGCAGATGCTCCAGGAGCCTCTGGGACACAATGGCTACTGTGTGCTTGTGCCACCCTGTGTGTTCCCACAGTAGCTCCCATAGTCACAGTTCTGGCAGTACACTGGCTGCTGGCACTGGTTCTGATAGTACTGGTTAAGGAAGATGTTTAAAAAAAGAGGAAGGGGTCACATCTGATTTGCAGTGCCCAGGACTGTGGGAGTATCATAACCAGCAAAGTAGGTACAATGATGGAGCACATTTGGATAAGAATAATTGGTATTAGTGATTTGTATTTATCTCTAAGATCGGCCTCTCTCTGGGACATTCCGTGGATGATGATTTGGCCTCAATTTCTAGCTGGAAACCTGGTATTATTTATTCACACATTAAAAATAATTTACAAGCCAATCATATCTCCTAGAAACCAGGCTTTGTACGTTATATACCTTAAGGAACTTGGATGATGCTGTAAGCTGAGGTTCCCTTCTATTTTTATATTTTAAGTAAGCCATCTATAACTTCAATGTGACAATTTTCTCAAGTACGTTCCTCTTAAAATTATTGAATTTTATTTTTTTTTTTGAGACAGAGCCTCAAGCTGTCCTCCTGGGTAGAGTGCCATGGCATCACAGCTCACAGCAACCTCCAACTCCTGGGCTCTAGCGAGTCTCCTGCCTCAGCCTCCCAAGTAGCTGGGACCACAGGCACCCGCCACAATGCTTGGCTATTTTTTGGTTGCAGCCGTCATTGTTGTTTGGTGGGCCCGGGCTGGATTTGAACCCGCCAGCTCAGGTGTATGTGGCTGGCACCTTAGCCACTTGAGCCATAGGCACCAAGCCAAAACTATTGAATTTTAGTTAGTATCCTATACCATGAAGAATTTTGACTCCTAGGGAAAATCTTATGTAAGTAGCCACCTATCATTTTTTGGAGCGGACATGAGAGGAGTCATCTCTGATCTACTTCTTTTGAAAGCTAACACCCTCCTCCACAGTATTCTGGTGGGTCTGTCAAATATGGGTTTAAATTCCAAAGCCTCTTGATTCACAACTTCCATACCCTCCCTCTCCCCATAAATACCATCTGGCCCTAAAACAAATCTCAGGGGCTTATGAACCAGCCTGCCAGTCAGGGTACTTAATTCCCCTGGACGCATAATTGCTCAAGGAGGGAGCAAGTGACATAATCTAAGTTCTTTCCAAAGACTGATGCGAACGCTGGGACAGTAAGAGCTGCACTTTTCCACCTGGAATTGTTGGTCATAACATAAGCCTGAGCTGCTATCTGGCTATCTTTGCTTCCATAGGGAGACAGCCCGCCTAAAAATGAAGCCACACAAAGAAAAGCAGATGGAGAGGCAAAGAGAAAGGTGAAAGGAAAGCTCTCACGGCATGGTTTGCACACCTAGATCTGGTTATGCTTGAAGCAGGACCCACCCTTAGACTTTCCATTTCCAGGAGCCTGTGGATTCTCTCGATTGCTCACCCAAGATTGAGATGAGCTTCTGTCAACTCAACTAGAAATGATCGAGATGTTAAAAAATCAACAATCCAGCTCCAGGGAGCCTTGTGGCACTAACACTAACCCTGGTCACCACGTGAACGCTCACCAGACTTTGGTTGCTGGAGAAACATTTGAGAATCAATTTCCACTTTCTGCCTCTAATTTCCACTTGTTGCAATTCCACGCAAAAAAAAGGCGCACAAAACAGACTGAAGCATATGTGAATTTCATTTTAATTTAGCACCAGGGAGTTCATAGTAAACCATAAAACATTAGATATGAGCTTACTTTTCTGATCTTTTTTTTTTTTAGGAGACAAAGTCTCACTTTGTCACCCTCAGAAGAGTGCCACGGAATCATAGCTCACACCAACCTCAAACCCTTGGGCTCAAGCGATCCTCTTGCCTCAGCTCCCAGGTAGCTGGGACTATGGGTGCCTGCCACAACGCCCAACTATTTTTAGAGATGAGGTCTTGCTCTGGCTGAGGCTGGTCTCAAACCTGTGAGCTCAGGCAATCCACCTGTCCTGGCCTCCCAGAGTGCTAGGATTACAGGTATGAGCCACCTCACCCGGCCCCTGATTATCTTTGATGACAGTATTTTGAAAGAATTTAGTGTGTGTGCTTGCAAGTAAGAAGTAATCTTGTAAGATATTCAAGTATATGGTTTTCTGTCCTTGGCCATGAATGAAGTAGGCTACTCTGTAACACTGGGCATTTAAGAGAACGTATAAAAATCACAAGATTACTCTTGACTGGTGTCTAACATGTTTCCAGCTTTGCTATTTGAAGTTCAAAGTCAATTTGACTCTTGGTCCTTTGCATGTGTTTTTTTCTTCTCTCTGGATATTTTGAAAATCCCTTTGTCCCTGGTGTTCTGAAGTGTCTTGGTGTAGGTCTTTGCACCTTCCTTGTTCTGAGTGGAAATTTCACTGTGAAAATTGATTTCTTGAAGGACTGGGGATTTCTAGGGGTGGTGGTGGTGGTGTTTGTTTTGTTTTGTTTTGTTTTTTGAGACAGGGTCTCACTCTGTCACTCAGGCTAGACTGCAGGGGTATAATCACAGCTCACTGTAACCTTCAACTCTAGGGGATCAAGAGATCCCCCTGCCTCAGCCTCCCAAGTAGCTGGGACTACAGGTTGGTACTGCTACACCTGGCTAAATTTTTTTCTATTTTTTTTGTATTTATTTGCTTATTTGTTTATTTTATTATTATTTTTTTTTTTTTTGAGACAGAGTCTCACTTCATCACCCTAGGGAGAGTGATTTGGTATCATAGCTCACAGCAACCTCAAACTCCTGGGCTCATGCAATTCTCTTGTCTAGCCTTCTAAATAGCTGCAACTATAGGCACTGGCCACAACGCCCAACTATTTTTTAGAGATGGGGATCTCTCTCTTGCTCAGGCTGGTCTGGAATTCCTAAGCTCAAGCAATCTACCGGCCTTGGCCTCCCAAAGTGCTAAGGTTACGGGTGTAATTTTTTTCTAGTTTTTGTAGAGACTAGATCTCACTCTTGCTGGTCTTGAACTCCTAACCTTAATCAATCTTCCTGCCTCAGTCTCCCAGAGTGCTAGAATTACAGGCGGGAGCCACCATGCCCAGTCTAGTTTTTCTAGTTTTTTTTTTTGTTTGTTTTTTTGGTAGAAACAGAGTCTTGCTCTTGCTCAGGCTTCCATGTGTTACTGTTTAGATAATTTGCTTCTTTCTTTCTTCCATGTTTTTTATTTCTTCTATTCCATTTTTTAAAATATTTATTGAGGACCTACTATATGTCTAGTTTTGTTCTAGGCAATGTCCAAAACTTCCAAAATGGGTTCATATTTTAGGGAGATACTGAATATTCTGCAGTGATTCTATAATTTTCTTTTTAAATTTCTGCTCTGATTTCCATCGTCTTTCTTTCTTCCTTCTGGAAGATTCTACAAATTCCTTCTCCAACTCATTTATGAAAGTGTTTACTCCCGCTATGTTTTCAGTTTCCAAAGACTCTGTATCATTTCCTAAGTGCATACCTATCTTCCCTTCCCTTTCTGAGAATGTTTAATAGTTCTATTTACTTATTTATTTTGCTTCTGGTACTATTGCAACACCTCTATATTTCTTTGTCCAATTTATTTGGTTTTGTCTCTATTTTTAATGATAAGGACTTTTATTTTCACATATTTATATTCAGAGCCTACAAAACTAAGCATGTGATTGGCAGCTATACCTGAGAGTATAGACCAGGCATCCTCAAACTATGGCCTGCGGGCCACATGCAGCCCGCCTAGGACATTTATCCAGCCCGCCAGGTGTTTTTGCCGCCACTGCCTGTCCTGCTTAGCAGCCGACTGGTCCCAGAGCTCACAGTCCAGCCCTCCAACGGTCTGAGGGACAGTGAACTGGCCCCCTGTTTAAAAAGTTTGAGGACCCCTGGTATAGAACTTGTCAATGGCTGGCCTTCACATGTAAGGTGATTGGGCAAAACCTGAACTTCACTGAGGGATTCTATCCTCCAAATTGTCTTATCTACAATTAGGTTGCCAGGGTTCACACACGATATTCGAGCCTTAAGGTGTGTTTACCCCTAAAGTTAATTACACTCAAGCTCCTCACAGAATGTTTTAGATTTTGCCCATGAAAATCAAATTCGGGTTCGTGTCCCAGCGGAGTTGCCAAAAAAAAAAAAAAAAAAAAAAAAAATCAAATTAGACAGCAGCTGCCTGATGCAATTTATTTTTTTCTTTTTATTTTTCCTTTCTTTTCTCCCCTGGACCCATGCAATTTGTATCAGAAAAATACACTACATATTTGGAACATTGCCTTTGTTAAACTAGACTTTACTGCAGAACTGCCCACTAGGTAGGTCACATGTCGTTATAACCATTCTGAGGCGTGGACCCTACCCTTTGATCAGTGAGGTGCAAGTAAATGTAAAACAACCAGCCCTCAAAAAAAAAAAAAAAAAACCAAAAAGCCTTGATTTGTAGCATTTGCTAAATTTTTATTTCCATGGTGTGAATATTCCTATCACGGGCAGTTTCAAACTGCCAGTGAGACGTCAGAGTGCAGACCTGGGAAGACAGGGGCACAGTTGGCTCCTGGGAGCACATAGAGCTGGTGGGAGGATCAGGTACATGGTCCCTGCCCTGGGTTGTCACCTTCTGCTGGAAGCAGTCTTGTCAATTTACTCCCGTGTGCTTTTCAACTACGGTATTTTAATTTTTCCCCCCCACATGTCATGACATGACAAAGGTTGGGAAGCTCTGCTCTACTGCAATTTTTAATTTCTAAAATTGTGTGTGTGTCTGTATCTCCATACATGCAACTCGATTCGCTAAGATATATTAATTTTTCTTGCATGTATGAAAAGGATATTTCCTTTGAGGCTTCATAACAAGTTTCTTGTTCTATTATAACTCCCCTACCAAAGTTTTCTAGAAACAATTCAATAGAGAACATATTGGGGGCTTGGTGCCCATAACACAGTGGTTACAGCACCAGCCGCATACACCGAGGCTGGAGGGTGTGAACCCAGCCAGTGCCTGCTAAAAAACAATGACAACTGCAACAACAACAACAAAAATAACCAGGTGTTGTGCTGGGCGCCTGTAGTCCCAGCTACTTGGGAGTCTGAGGCAAGAGAATTGTGTAAGCCCAAGAGTTAGAGATTGCAGTGAGCTATGATGCCACAGCACTCTACTGAGAGCAACAACAACAAAAAAAAACATATTGGGCAATCCTGGGATATTTTGCTATTATTTCATTATATATATGTTTTTAAATTTCAGATTAATATGAGGGTACCATTAGGTCACAATGTTTGCATTTGTTAAAGTCCCTATTGTAGCTATGTCCCACACCGAGGAGGTGTGCCGTATAACCTTACATTGTGCCCAGTAGGTGGGCACGTTGCTATTTTTGTGATTGTTTAATGTCCTCATCTCTGGGCATATTCAGATACAAGTATTGATCTATTCAGATACCAGTATCAACCAGTTGGGATCTTGCTTTATTTTGTTCTACCAGAGTCACCCAGTGAAGATTGTTTAGTGAGGGGACGCTATGGACTAGTTGTTAGCTGCCAGCTACATAGGCTGTCTGTCACAGGGTCATTTTGTCATGGTTATTTTGCTCTCTCATCCAAGTACTAACCAGGCCTGACCCTGTTTAGCTTCCAAGATCAGACAAGACATTGGCGCATTTCAGGGTGGCATGGCTGTAGACTGTCTCACTCTTTCAATCTGCTGTTAATCTTGAACTCAGACATGTGCTTGGGTTTACACATGGGATTCTATGAAACCCAGGTGACAAAGTGTGACCAGGAGTTTGTAAGGGGACAAGTCCCCAGTTTCTGCATAGTTGCCATGCAATTAAGTTGAGGGTTTGCTTGAGAGTTTGCTATTTCAGGAATGCTCTTGGCCTGATGCAGCATCCTCTCCAGGCCTGGGGTTGGGGGGTGAGAGGGAGCTGCTGACCTCCAGTGGCTTCCCAGGTAATTACATCAGTGACTGTTCACGCCTAGACTTCCTGAGGACTTTAGGAACAAGTAGGAGCAGGGCAGAGCCCCAGGAAAGCAGAGTAAGAGCCCGCAAAATTTCAGGTGTTACTGTCAACGCGGCCCGTTAGTGTCCTCAACTTGGTGAAATCTGGAAAAGTATGGATGCATGAATTGTAGGTTTTTGACGATTACATATACTATTGCTTCTTAATCAAAGAAGGTGTACGTGTAAGATGGAAGAATAAGAATTTAAACATTTATGTTAGACCAAGAAAGGACCACGCAACCTAGAAATTCAGAATAATCAAAGAAGAGGAGGTTAGAAAACCTTTTAATATCAAGAGTTACATAAATAAAGGTTAAATTTTTACTTAAGTTGGAGAGGATGTTGAGGAATTGTAATCCTCGTACATTGCTGATGAGAATTTACAATAGTGCAGCTGCTGTGGAAAACAGTGTGTCAGTTCCTCAAAAAATTAAACATAGAATTATCACATGATCTACTAATTTCACTTCTAGGTATATGTCCAAAGAATTGAGAGCAAGGGCTTGCTGCTTGATCCATGTTCATAGCAGCATTATTCACTATTTGGAAATAAACCCAACGTCCCTTGACAGATGAATGAATAAACAAAATGTGGTCTATACATACAATGGACTATTATCCAGTCTTAAAAAGGAAGGAAATTCTACATGGTGCGACATGGATAAGCCTTGAAAACCTGCTAAGTGAAATGAGCCAGACACGAAAGGGCAAGTAGTCCGTGATTCCTAGGAGTTACCTGGCACAGGCAAATTCACAGAGACAGAAAATAGAATGGTGGTTGCCAAGGGATAGGGAAGGAGAGAATAGGGAGTTATTGTTTGATGACTGCAGAGTTTCTATTTGGGAAGATGAAAAATGTTCTGGAGATAAATGTTGGTCATGGTTGCATAACATGGTGAGTGCCCTTAATTTAATAACACTGACTATATGTTTAAAAATGATTAAGATGATAAATTTTATGTCTTGTATATTTTGTGTCAGTAAAAAACAATACTGATTTGTGGCTCCCCACCAGCCTAATTCGAGTAGAGGTGGGAAAGAGGGGCCAAGGGGGCCAGGCTTGAGTATAGGCATTTTTGAAAAGCTTCTTAGATGATTCCCGTGCAGAATAAGGGTAGAGAACTCCTGACTCAGGTGATGTCTAAGATTCTTTTTGGCTTCAACTATCTGCGATTCTAAGTAAAACGACCCAACAAGCAAAAATGAAGGCTGCCAACATTGTGCCCCAATCTCATAAATACAAATACCTGCTTCTCTGATAAATTGCCTGAATCCAAATTGCTAATGGACTTACACTGCTTCATTTCCAAGTTCACTTTTTCTTCTGTTTATTATTTCTTTTCTGAAATGAATCGATCTCTTCACAAAACTCCATTTAACAAATGAACAAGTCTCCACTCAATTAAGATTTTTGTACATAACAGATTCTAATACAAGTTGTCCTTTTTTTTTTTTTTTTTTTTGAGGCAGAATCTCACTATGTTGCCCTTGGTAGAGTGCCGTGGCACCACGACTCACAACAACCTCAAAATCTTAGGCTTAAGCAATTCTCTTGCCTCAGCCTCCCAAGTAGCTGGGAATACAGGTGCCTGCCACAATGCCCAGCTATTTTGTTATTGTAGTTGTCATTGTTGTTTGGCAGGCCCAGGCTGGGTTTGAACCCTCCAGCCCTGGTGTATGTGGCTGGTGCCCTAGCTGCTGAGGTACAGGTGCTGAGCCATACAAATTGTTCTTATAGAGAACATTGTATATCTACATTCAGCAAGATGTTTCTTTGCCAAGATCAATCTTTTTTGAAGCCTGGCCTTTCCATTGTATTTGTTACAGATACCCAAGTAAGTCTTTTTACCCAAGGCTTTATTTTAAAGTAATAATTGTAGGATATTATTTTCTAAATTTTTTAGAAATTATTTTTAAAATAATTGATTTGTAAACACGAAAAGCACCGAGAACATTTTCAATAATGAATTCTTGAAGGGACACACCAAAAGAAAAACATGGATTATTTTTCCAGAAATCTAATTATTTTATAAAATAAGGATTTGTTTTGAAGTATTTCATTATCTTGATGCAATAATCACAGGATATTGCACCAGACCACAAAATAAGTGTTAGGCTAAGTTAAAGATGAAATGGAAAATATTCTCAAATGTTTCCTATTTAAAATGAGAGAGCCGATGCATGTGAACTGGAAAGTTGTAACTTTCTGCTCTGGGAGGTTTTTTAATATACGCATATACATCTTCTAATGAGTTTTGAGTAAAAACTGTTCGAGGAAAAAACAAGCTTAATTGCATTACAGCTTCTAGAAGTTAATATTAAAAGTTTTTGCCTTTCTCTTTTAGAACTGCTGACTTGAAATTTTCCCTTTAAAACATGTATGTTAGCTTTGTAAGTTGTCAGTGGACCGTGTGGCTTGCATATGCTGTACACTAATGATAGCTATGAAATTATTGAATTAGTTTGCACTAACCAAGGAACGTATTTTTGTGCTTTTTAAACCCCAGTAAGATACGGGATTCTAAGTTGTGGCAAACTAGGCATTTATTCTTGAAATTAGTTCAGAGCACACACAGGGAGTACAAGGTGTGTGTATCGCTTGAGCTCAGAAGTTCGAGATCAGCCTGACCAAGAGAAAGAACCTATCTCTAAAAATAGCCAGGCATTGTGGTGTTTGTAGTCCAGCTACTCAGGAGGCTGGTGCAAGAGGATTGCATGAGCTCAAGAGTTTGCAGTTGCTGCGAGCTATGATACTACAGCACTCTACTGAGGGGGACAAAGTGAGAATCTGTCTCAAAAAAAAGGGCGGATACATGTTAAATCTACTAAGTGTAGACTATAAATGTCTTAACACAATAACTAAGAAAATGCACTGAAGGCTATGTTAACCAGCTTGATGAAAGTATTTCAAATTGTATATAAAACCAGCACATTGTACCCCATGATTGCATTAATGTACATGGCTATGATTTAATAAAAAAGAAATTAGTCCAGAGCAATAAAATCCTAATAATAAAATGTATGGTTTTCAAAGAGTAAACATAGTATTTTCTCTTATCTTTCTTTAAAACAGTTACTAAACATTTATTAGATTAAAAAAAAAACAATAAATCACATTCCTTTTTCTTTTTTCCCCATCTGTGAGCCCTGGTAGTGGAGACCACTCCTCACCCACATCCCCCTCCCCAAGTCAGCGCTGGTCTTTGGTGGCTTTATGGTGTAGCCGCCCCTCACCAGGGGAAATGGAATGGGTGACGCTGCTGAATAGCTCCTGGCCAACCTCCACATGGAGCTCTATAAAGTGACTGGCAGCCAGGCCTGGAGGCAGCTGAGCTCTGCCTGCCATCAACCCTGCTTCTGCTTCTTCTTCTTTTTTTTTTTTTTTGGCCAGGACTGGGTACGAACCCACCACCGCTGGCATATGAGCCACAGGCGCCGCCCAACCCTGCTTCTTCTTTACAGAACTCTAGCCCAGGAGGAAACAAGACGACAGCTTGAAGGCTCAGAATTCACATCAAGACAGATGGACACCAACCTGCCAGCTACGACCTGGGGTGTGAGCATGACGAGTTCCACCAGTTCCTAACCCTGATGACCCGTTCCTGTCCAAGGTGGAAATCCACCTTTCATCCTCCCCCACTTCCCCACCCCCATACAGAGAGGAGTAGGGAGCAGTCCCATATCTTTCTTTTTTTTTTTTTTTTAAGAAACAGGGTCTCAAGCTCACCCTGGCTGGCTGGAGTGCAGTGGCACAATCATATCTCTATGTAGCCTTGAACTCCTGGTCTCAAGGGATCCTCTTGCTTTAGCCTCCCAATAGCTGGGACTACAAGTGTGTGCCACTACACCTGGTTAATTTTTTTTTTTTTTTTTTTTTACTTTTCATAGAGATGAGGGTCTGACTATCTTCCCCAGGCTAGTCTTGAACTCCGGGCCTCAAGCAATCTTCCTGCATCAGCCTTCAGAAATGCTGGGATTACAGGTGTGAGCCACTGTACCCAGACTAAATCACATCCTTTACCTTCAAAAAGCTCACAGTAAAGTCAAAGAGACAGACAAATAGGTGTGTAACATGCGATAATGAGCTAAGCAAACAAATATCACATATGCACATGCAGTATGGTTAGACACACGGACTATACAAAAATGCCGAGGAGCGGAGGAGGGAGGGAGGGAGGCAGGGAGCTTCCCGGGAATAGCGCACATCTGACCATGCAGTATTACTTTGAGTTACTACAGAGCAGTGTTTTTCAGCTTTTTCTATCTCACGCACACTTGAATTGAACCTATAGTTAAACTTCCCCAGTGCACTGAAATTATCCTGATCAAAAAAAAAAAAAGAGTAAAAACACACTGTGCTTTCAACTTCTTCCAAAAATTACTTAATTAACGGTCTTTAAATTTTTCACAGCATACCTAAGATCCTCTCACGACACCACTACACCATGGCACACAGGTTGAAATCACTGATGTAGAGGATTCCCTATACTCTATGATTAAAAAAATTCTTAAAGCATTTTGGGGTTTCAGTATTGTATACCTAAACATTTATATCTGATTTTGTATAGAAAGTATTCAGTCTTATAAAAACAAGATAGAAGCTGATTGCAGGGGCTCACACCTGTCATCCTAACACTCTGCCAGGACAAGGTAGGTGGATTGCTTGAGCACAGGAGTTCAAGACCTGAGCAAGAAGGAGACTCCATCTCTAAAAATAGCTGGATGTGGTGGTGGTCACCTGTAGTCCCTGCTACTTGGGAGGCAAAAGGATTGCCCAAACCCAGTAGTTTGAAGTTGCTGTGAGCTATGATGCAACAGCACCCTACCCGGAGCCACAGAGTTAAGATTCTGTTTCAAAACAAAAACAAAACAAACAAACAAAAAAGTAGACAACCCTCTTTGGTTCGAACAGAGAAGGTCTTAAGAAGGAAGGGACAGATGATTGCTCTAGTCTTTCTCAGCCCATTCTCTGCAGAGTCTGCCTGTCTCACCACTCTGGTCTCTGCACTCACGAGCACATCTGCCCCCAGCAGTGTACCCAACACTCTTTTGCTGAGGACCAGAGTAACAAGTCTCTCATTCCTCTGCGATACCCCACTGAGTCTTGCCTAAGGAAAACTAAAAAGAAATTCATTGCGGTAAATGTAATCATAATAATATGTTATACTATATAACATACACATTATATAAATATATTAATATTAATGTAGAAAATAATATATAAAAATGACTAATGTTAATCAATAACATAAATATATAAAATGTAAATAACAGAAAGCCAACACAATCTAAAAAGCGTCTATGAAAGTCTAAATTTCCTCACATGGCATTCCAAGATTTTCAAAATCTTGCCTTGCCCCCACCTTTCTTTCCAGCCTTATCCTTTGCTATTTCCCTTTGTATATTTTGTGCTCGGTGATGTCTGATTGCTCTCATCCTCCTAAATAGGTCAGCGCTTGCTCATGCTTTCACACCTTGGAACACAAGGGTCCCCTGCTGGGTGTGGGATGACTCCTGTTCCCACACTTCCTCTTCAGCTGCCACCTTCTCTGTGAGGCTGTCCTCACCTCTCCAGGGTGGGCAGACGCCCACGTTGGATGTCTCAGGGCACTCGGGCATATGCATTCAGGTCAGTGCTTCCCAAACGTTCTAGAATGGAAGACTCCACTACAGTGTTTATTAAAGAACAGATTCCTGATAATCTGTATATTTAACAATAGCCCTGGGGATTCTCATCTTCAGAAAAGTTATGAAAAAACTGCTGTATATCATAGAACTTCTCATGTTACCTTACAGTTGTTTGAATGATCTGCCTTTCCATAGCCTGCAACCTACATCTGTTCATTTGTGTGTCCTCAGTCCCCATATAGTGTGCCCCACTCATGGAAGGAAACAAAATATAAGTGAATGAAAATTCTACTGTATATGTTCCTTTTCATGAGAATCCTGGCAACATTGGGAAGACAATTTTATTTTTGACTTCTGCATTTTCTTATTCCAAGATAACTACGCTTCACCTTTATTAAGTTGCTCTTAACTAGGCTGTGTGTTCCTTTTTCTCAGCACCTTACCTACAGACCTATTTCTCACTATCCAGATGCTACCCATCACTGAAATCTTGCCAATGCTAAGATTAAGCTCAGGGTTTTTTTGTTTGTTTGTTTGAGACAGAGTCTCACTTTGTCACTCTTGGCAGAGTGCTATAGCGTCACAGCTTACAGCAACCTCCAGCTCTTGGGGTTAGGCTATTCTCTCTTGCCTCAGCCTCCTGAATAGCTGGGACTACAGGCACCTGCCACAACATCCAGCTATTTTTTGGTTGTAGTTTGGTCAGGGCTGGGTTCGAACCTGCCACCCTTGGTACATGGGGCCGGTGCCCTACCCACTGAGCCACAGGCACTGCTCACCTCAGTTTTTTCTATGTGAAGACAATGTTAATACTTCCTACTTCATAGTTTTTTTTTTTTTAATGAGAAGTAAATAGAATAATGTATGTAAGACACTTAGCACAGTATCTAATATTGGGAAGTGCTACATAAAAGAGGTAATAATAATGGCAAAGACCAGTCAGACATAGTCACTTGGGGGATGTTATTGACTTTGTAAAGCCAAAGTACAAGAAAGGAGCCGGTCTGTGATGCTTTGAGCCATCTTAGACGGTACACGTGAAGACTTCAAAACCCTTTCTCCTGTTGCCAAATTTCAACATCCTTCCTGATTCAGCCTCTCTTCCCCTATTGCTATAATAATCCACATTTCATAGCAAAAAATAGTATTATCAAGAAAGACAGGAAGAGCTGACATGTTAATGCAAACTTTGTCCCTTTTTGGAAAAATTTGTCCCTGGAGATTTTATCTAAATATTTGTCATTCAAGTTCTTAGCATTTTGTAATGTTTAGTACCTTCCCATAAATACTGATTTCTGAAGATCAGAACTGTAATCACCGTTTTGTCATCTCTCCATGATGTCCAGTGTCCACACATCAATATCAGAGTATGATCAATTCTGTGCCAAGGGAGAAGATAATGGCCAAATATTCCGAGTCCCAAGAGACTGCAGGTTAGTGGCTCTGTTCAATAGACAAAGAAATACTAAGTGACAGAAGGCTGTGTGGTTGCCTAATACTGGAAAAAAAGGAGAAGAAATATTAACCCGGGAGATCTGGCTGCTTCCCGGGGTGCTTAAGTGATAATCCAGAATAACTCTACTCCACCCCCTTTTCAACCTCCACACTCAGCACATTTTTTCCCTGCTAAAGGCCAATCTCCTTTAACATGTAATCTTTACCTACTTTAAACCTGCAAGATCCTTTAGGAGCTTTCTAGTTAACCTTTTGAGGTTAACACCCGGATCATCATAAATGTTTAGTCTTTCCGAGCCTTGGTGTCTGATTCACCCTACTCTGGGGCCTTCTGATTCAGATCAGACTGATGTCGGGGAAGCTGTAGGTCTAGCAGGAGGGAGCAGTCTCCCCACATTCTATCCATCTTTGGTCTATAATGTAATGAGACCTGAAATATGGAATCTAGAATAAGACACAAGGTACTGGCCTGGCGCCTGTGGCTCAAGTGGCTAAGGCGCCAGCCACATACACCTAAGGTGGTGGGTTCGAATCCAGCCCAGGCCCGCCAAACAATGACGGCTGCAACCAAAAAATAGCTGGGCGTTGTTGTGGTGGGCGCCTATGGTCCCAGATACTTGGGAGACTTGCTTGAGCCCAGGAGTTGGAGGTTGCTGTGAGCTGTGAAGCCACAGCAGTCTACCCAGGGGGACAGCTTGAGGCTCTGTCTCAAAAAAAAAAAAAAGACACAAGGTACTTTAAAAAGCTTCAAAGCTATTACATTTTAAGGTGACACAACCATAATAGCAACACCAATCTGAATATATGACAGTTCTTATCTCCATCTTGAGATATACTCAAGGGCTTTTTGGTGGAAATGCAACCTACTAGCAACATTTCCTTTTCTCTGGTATTTAAAGTTCTGAGAGTGGAAAAAAAAAATAGAGTTGTGAGACTGAATGAAACACGAGTATAGGCAGAGAAAAGATATGAGAAATCACTTCTCAGAGAAATTAAACTGCCTACATCAAGTGACTTATTTATCTGGAATAAATTTGCATGCCACTGTGTGGTCTGGTTCCTTCCAGATTTAGAAAGCATTCATTGAGTACCTACTGTATGCTGGACATGGTTCTAGGTAAAGTCTCAAACATAGTCTTCTTATTATCCATATCCTTTCATGGATAAGGAAACAAAAGCTTAGCGAGGTTAAGTCCCTTGCCAAATTTTAAATAGAATTAAAAATTAGTGTTATGCTAGTACATCCCCTACCAAAATATTAAAAGCAAGATATCTTTGAACAAAAGGGGAATTGAGCATTAAATTTTTTTCTTGTTTTTCACAATTTTTTCGATTCAAGAAATATTTAAGGAATATTTATTGAGCACTTACTATATACCAGGTACTGTCTTAGACACTAAGGATGCAGTAGTAAATGAAACAGAATGTCACAGAAAGTTGCAAAGCTTATATCTGACCGGGAGAAGATAGAAAATAAACAAAAGCTTAGTCGGGCATGGTAGCACATGCTAATAATCCTAGCCCTTTCGGAGGCAGAGGCAGGAAGATTGCCTAACGCCAGGAGTTCGAGACCAGCCTGAACAAGAGTGAGATCCCTGTCTATGCCAAAAAATAGAAAAATAAGCCAGGTGTGGTGACATATGCCTTTCTAGGGCAGGAGGATTGCTTGAGCCCAGGAGTTTGAGGTCTCAATGAGCTATGATGATGCCACTGCACTCTAGCATGGGTAGCAGATTCTATCTCAAAAAAAATTTTTTTAATTAATTAAAACAAAACGAACATCAATAGATAGTATGTAAGATAGCTGTAAGTGTTAAAAGCTCACATTGCTCAACCTAGTAATAAATTTCCTGCCCTCATTTTTTTTAACCTACCAATCAGCACCTTTTGTACCTTTTACACAGGTGATCACATCTCCCCCCCACCCCCAGATGCATTTTTCTTCCCTAGGTGAGGTCAGACAATTAACTTTGCAAACTCTACCTAAAAAAAGTGTTGCATAACTTATTGCTGAATATCACTGCAATTGCCTCTGAAATACTCCCTTTGAGAAGCTATGCACCAATACCAGTGCCTGGTTCACCCTTCAAAACATTTTTTCTAGGATTAGTTCAGGAACTTAATTGTTCACCTCATATACAATGGCAGCTGCTACAGTGGCTATTTTTCTCAGTCTTTCTTACTGGTTCCTCTTTATCTTCCTGACCTCCACAAATGGAGTGTCCCAGGACTTGGCCTTCATATCTCTTCTTTGTTTATAAACTCATGTTTCATTCAGTCTTATAACTTTAAATACCAAAATGTGCTCATGAGTCCCCAGTGCATGTATCTTTATCCTGGGCCCTTCTGCTAAATGTCTGAGTGTCAGGCCATCAATATCTTATCTCAGCCTTAGTTTTAAAAGGACTGAAGCTTTATTCCATGCTTCCATTTGCTTAAACCTATAATCCTGGGGTCATCCTTGACTCCTTGCTTTCTTTCACCCCCAAATCTAATCCCTCAGCAAATCCTGTCTATTTCTACCTTCAGAATACACCCTGTATCCATCCACCTCTGTTCATTTCCACTGCTACCACCCATCTCTCATCTGTGTCATTGCAATAGTCTCTTAACTGGATTCCTGGCTTCTGGACTTGCCCCTTCCATTCAAAACCAAATTAATTCTTTTAAAATATCAGTAAGCCTGGGTGGCCCCTGTGGCTCAGTGAGTAGGGCACTGGCCCCATATACCGAGGGTGGTGGGTTCGAACCCAGCTCCAGCCAAACTGCAATCAAAAAATAGCCAGGCGTTGTGGCAGGTGCCTGTAGTCCCAGCTACTTGGGAGTCTGAGGCAAGAGAATCGCTTAAGCCCAAGAGTTTTAGGTTGCTGTGAGCTGACACCATGGCACTCTACCCAGGGTGACAGCTTGAGACTCTGTCTCAAAAAAAAGAACAAAAAACAGGTGGTACCTGTGGCTCCAGGAGTAGGGTGTTGGCCTCATACACCAGAGGTGGTGGGTTCAAACCCAGCCCCAGCCAAAAACTGCAACAACAACAACAACAAAAAAAAACCCATAAAGCTCCAAAAGGCTATCAAGGGCCTGGACAGTTCCAACCTGCTACTTCTCTGACCTCATCTTCTCCCCCACCTCCTTGCTCACTGTGCTTTCAAGACTTTAGCCTCGGGCTCGGCGCCTATAGCTCAACCGGCTAAGGCGCCAGCCACGTACACCTAAGGTGGTGGGTTCGAATCCCCAGCCCGGACCCACCAAACAACAATGATGGCTGCAACCCAAAAAAATAGCCGGGCGTTGTGGTGGGCGCCTGTGGTCCCAGCTACTTGGGAGGCGGAGGCAAGAGACTCGCTTGACCCCAGGAGTTGGAGGTTGCTGTGAGCTGTAATGCCATGGCACTCTACCCAGGGGGACAGCTTGAGGCTCTGTCTCAAAAAAAAAAAGACTTTAGCCTCATTGTTCTTTCATTTTGTAGG